>CAJHUC010000020.1:0-36975 GCA_905146915.1 Ostreobium quekettii
GATTGGCAATGGATCACAGTTGATCTGGGCGGCGGGAATAGAAACTTGGCATGAGAAATGGACACGCACCCGGCCAGCTCGTGAAAGTGGCCAGAGTGGTTATTCTGGAGACAACAACTCATGAACTGTCGCACCATCGCACTATAAGTACCACTCGCTTCGTTTGTAATGATGGGTTCGGATCGTGAGTGACAGACCTGTCTTTCCCGCGCGTGGCCGTCGTGAATGCCTCCCGTACCCACGGGCTCGCCACAGCCCAAAGGCTCATTGCGCAGCTGAGCCTCCCAAAGGCCGACACATGTCTGGACGTGACTTTCTAGATATCAGCTCAAATTTGATTGTGCCGCCTCTGTTGAAGTGGACTGTGGTATTTGAGGTGGGGGCCGTGACGTATGCGACGCCGAAAGATTGCGCCGCCCAATTGTGGGGGGGATGCATCCAAAAGAGCAACAAATTGCGCAGTGGCAAGGCACCTTGTCGGCGTTCTGAGAGTGTGTGTCTCCTTTGCACACATGTGGTGGCGGTTGGCCGGCCAGTTTGGCTCCACAGCCAACGGTTTGAGGTCCTAAACCTTCGGATTTCGGCATGGCGCATCCACAGCATCCCCATCTTTCAAGTTGCATGGCATTATAATTGAATTTGTGCGTTTGGTGTTGACGCCTTGTCCAGATTTGGGACTGTGTGCGCTTGATTTCCCAAGGCGTGCGAACAGTTTGCGTCCAGATTTCTGTGTCTGAATCGGCAGCAACAAGCACGCAAAGTGGCGGGGCATTCCTGATTCCGTTCACCCCTTCACGTTTGCCCACGAACTCAGGCAGGAAATAGGCAAACGTACTCGGATATCGCGCCTCATTCGTGTCTTCATGGGCTCTGGTCCTCGCTGCAATTACTATTGACGCCAAAACGTGAAGGCACCGTCGGTCAGTATGATGTATGGGAAAGAGCCCGCCTTCTGGCTTCAGAGCCACAGGCCGCCATTTCGCAAATGGAACACTGATCCTGTAGACGATGGATGCAAAATAACCAACTTAATTCCCTGTGAATAGATCTAACCTGAATAGTGTCCTACAAGACAAAAGCAATAAGTTTGCGACAGTACGCAATCATTCACCACGAACTGCACATCGTTGATAATCCCTTTTGCACTTACAGCACGGAATCTTTTCACCTAACCAAATCCTGTGTGCAAAGCTTCGTCAACCAACTATGTGCATGGTCATCTGCATCAAAAAATATATTCAGGCACGGAACAGCAAACGCAGAACATATGCAGCTGGACATGGCTTCCAATGGCATCGATGCCATTGCGGAAATTCGAGGATCCCACAACTGCTATCCTCAAACGCTTCGATTGGACTGGCTGCCACGTAATTGTAAAAGCGCCATTGCGATTGCCAGAAAAGTGTGCGCTTGAATGCAACATGTAAGGATGTGCTAACAACCTCATAAAATAAACTCGCATGTCATTACCATAATCAAGGTTGCAAACTTGTGTCTGCAGCTACTCGACGTACACAACACGATCCTCCAATTGTGTCAGAGTAGCTGGCAACTCTGCAAAACTCCAGCATTCTTCCAAATCCAGCATGGAACGTTGTGCCAA
This sequence comes from Ostreobium quekettii, assembly GCA_905146915.1. Taxonomy (NCBI): domain Eukaryota; kingdom Viridiplantae; phylum Chlorophyta; class Ulvophyceae; order Bryopsidales; family Ostreobiaceae; genus Ostreobium; species Ostreobium quekettii. Next base: position 1,604 of record CAJHUC010000020.1, read on the forward strand.
TGTGTCTGGTAACTCAGTGAGATTCGTACATGCTCTCAAATGCAACTCCTCAAGTTTTGTCAATGACACCAAACTCTCTGGCAGCTGCCTGAGTCTCGTACATTCTGCCAGAACTAGCTGTCGCAGCTCTGCCAACACCCCCAAACTGGCAATTGCATGAGATTCGTGAATCCATGCAACGCCAGCCATCGCAGTTGTGCAAGCGACGCCAGGGTGTCTGGCAACTGCTGGTGATCCTTGCAAGCCATCAAAATGAGCACAGGAAGCTGCGCCAGCGAGCTGATCCTGTCCGGCAATTGCTTCAATTTCATGCATCTCTCGAGTCTTAGTTCCCGTAGCTTTGCCAGCGGCCCCAAGTTGTCGGACAGCTGCAGATTCGTGCATCCGATACAGTCTACCTTGGCAAGCTCTGTCAGTGACCCAAAGCAGCCTGGAAAGTTAGTCAGATTCGTGCATTCAATCAAAGCCAGCGTGGCAAGCTGTGTAAATAGGCTGTCCGTCAATTGCTGTCCGTCAATTGCGTGAGACTCAAATCTAATTTGGTTAGCTGTGTCAACGACCCCAAGCTGTCTGGCAATTGTGTGAGATTTTCGCATTCATTCAAATCTAGTTCAGATAGTTGCGCCAACAAAGCCAGATTATATGGCAACGCCGTGAGATTTCTGCATCCCCTAATATTCAGCTTGACAAGCCTCACGAGAAAACCCAAGCCTTCTGGCAACTTCGTGATATTCTGGCAACATGCCAAATCCAGTTCCTGTAAATATGAGATGGAGATAACCCCATGAACTGCGATCCCTACACAATCACCCAGCTAATCCTGGCACAATGCCGTATAACATGCAAGTGAGACAGCCACATGTACATCGCCAGTTATTTCCTCGCACTACTGCATGATCAATTGCCTCAGCACATCCAAACCAGACAGCAATTTGATCCCATGACATGCGACCTCGTCAGCATCATTCAAGTCAAGGTGTTCGAGAGCCGTCAAAAGTGCAACGGACTTCATCCCCTTGCCTGTGATTCGCAAGCACCCGTGCAAGTCCAAGTAGTGCAGTCTTTTCGTTCCCTCTAACGACCGCAGCCCCCTGTCTGTGATCCTTCAACAATTGGCTAGACTAAGATGCCATAACAATGTCAGACATGCGAGTGACAACAACCCCTCATCTGTCATGTTCACCCACCGGTAAAAATCAAGATGTTCAAGGGCAGTCAAGTGGCCCATTGGCTTCAATCAATCGTCTGAATCCCCATAAAAACCACTCAGATTTAGGTGTCTCAGTGACACTGATGTCACCAAGTTTTGTATGCCTTGCACTGCTAACTGTTGCCTTACAGCATGCCTCCTTCCAAGCGCAATGGCCAGGTTGATTCCATACTCAGATATTTTCCTGTTGTTGTCGAGGTCCTTTCCCATCAACAAGAGTTTTGCAGGCACATAGGGATGCCTGCCAACTCCTCGATCTTCCTTTTGATCACTTGGATTACGTCACACAGATCAATTTGCAAGATGATGCTTCAGCCTTCAAGAGTACTCACAAAGATTTGCAGGCGTTCACGACGTGGTGCATGCCTGTGGGGAAGCCGTGTTGGCCTCGAAGGCGAGGTATGCTGCAATATCTCGACCAACAGCTGCAAGAGAACGATGGAGCGCGCAGCATGCTGCCCAGTCTTCATTGCCTTGTGCAAGGGGCATGAAGGTGGCACAACAGACACTGCCCAAGTGCGCTCACGATTACAAAGCACGACACGGCAACAATTGCAGCACACAAGGTGCAGTCGCGAAGCGTAGTGGCCTTCGCTTTAGCCTGTGCTCTATGTAGCCAACGAGTAGCGTGTTTACCGGGCATCAGTATCCACCCCCAATTTAGTATCCACCCCCTTCTTTGGGGATCGAAACCACGTTAGTATCCATGACCCGGTGATAGTATCCGCCCCCAAACCTCATCAGAGTAGAAAAACGAGGGAAGGCATGGATGTCGACATTCCCCCGTCTGGGCCAAATTGCATTCGCTGCGATTCACGCATCGATGATGACGATCGGGTCGGCATGGATGCCGCTGGGTGAGAACTTGGAAGGATCACCGCGAAAGGCTGTGGGTTGAGAGGCTGCCGTTGGGGCTCTTAGCACAGAATCGCCGGGCGGCGACCGACACTTTGCATTGCCAATCCTGCGTTCTGCGCATGTGAAACTTTGACATGCCCACCCCGTCAGGGATCTGTCGGGATCCGGGCGGTGCATGCCGCAACACTTGCATGTGTTGCAATTTGCAACTTGCAAGCGTGCACACATTGGCACCTGACACCAGTCGGAAAGTCTGCACGAAACTGTGCTAGTGTGGCTCCTGATGCGCTGTGCGCTGAAACACGTGAGACTGGCGCTGGGGCTCTCTTCTTTTGCAAAGTTTGCCTGGACTCGTGCTTGTTACGCTTGTCAGCAGCACGCAGCAAAACAAGCCCTGGCACCTCAGCAGATGATTTACTGAGCTGGAATCGACAGCTCGATTCCAACTGGGAGCTGTCCCACACGCAGTTTGGCTCGTTCCGAAATTTCGTATTCATGGAGGCGCCGTACATGCGTGCCTGCAATCGCTGCTGTGATCAGCGGAACACCGTGATATACGCAATCGCCCATCAGTGCGCTGGAAGCGTGCCCGACACCCTGCGAGCATGGGAAAGGATTCGAGGGCTCAGGGCTTGGCAGGAAAGCCAGCCGATGGTTGTCTCTCTGCAGACATGTACCTTTCCGACCCAGCTGCCGCAGTGCTGCGCGTTTGCACAAAGCCACGAAGGTGAAGGCCGGGACAAACCTTCTGGGCGATTAGGGTACCAGGCCTCAAGTCCCGCGCTGGGTGCATTGATAATTACATTAAATACGAACAGAACCTTGGCCTCTCGGGAACTCCGAGCTCAGTGGGGCCAATCTGCGTACGCATGCACCCCGCTCCCTCCACGCTCCAACAGGAGAACAGGAAACAAACTTGAAGTTTGTTCAACAACTGCACGGGATAAACAAACAGATTTCAGACTGGGAGGAATCAGCCCTGCCGCCTGGCTTTCATTCAACCAGCATGGCCGTGTGCCACCACCCAGCCGAGACGTCAGTGATTGGGCCCGCGGCGTCCCTCACTCGTCGAACGTCAACGCGACCCTCAGCGTCCCGCCCCGCTCCCAGCTGCCCATACTCGTCCCAGCCCCACGCGTAGGCCCTCTTCGACCGCGTAAGGGCCACGGTGTGCCTGGCGCCGCAGCACACCTGTGATGGAAAGAGCAACCCTTCAGACAACACTGAGACTAACTATGGGCACATTGTTCTTGTGAGGCTGGGTGGCGTCATAACCCTCGGTGGCTGACACGCAATTCATGGAATTTCCCTTTATGCTGCTGGGAGCTGAGTTGGGTTTAGTGAACGCTATGTGATTAAGTTATTCATCATCACCAACCCTTAAGACAAAATCGTGGGGAGAATCCGAGTCGGCTGTAAATCATATTCATGGTCGATCATTGGAGATGCAAGGAAATATCGGACTTGCCTTTCAGGAAAAGTGAGTGGAAGACATTGCATTGGGCTCATCTCTACTTCGCCGAAAAGGGTGTTGCTTGGTGATCTGGTCTGCAACAGAAGTGCTCAGACACAGCTTACTGTGCTCATCAATGATTTCTGAAATTTCAGAATCGTTTGCAAAATGCACTCGGATCCAAGTATTGGATTTAAGTTTTGCACAGAGCCTGTGTGAAGTGGGCATTTGGTTTGCCTGTGCCACTCGCCTTCACAACATCCTCGGCATCCAACACAGGACTCTCAAGGAGTGTCGCACGGAAGGCTGAGCGACCTTCCACCCCAAGTTGGCCTTCGCCATTCGTTCCCCACACATACACCGCCCCTGCATCTGTGCACAATGGCAACTGTTGAAAAAACCAGGTATGCCCCTCACAAGAATGGCATCCCCTCCCAAACACTAAGGACTGGGCTCCTTTCAGCAATTCGCTGGCATCTGTCTGATTTTGATTCCACCCTCCCAAGGAGGTGCAGAAGTGCGAAAGCGCATCAAGACCAGCTGCAAGGCACGCTACAGTGGGTACCATGAAAAGCAATGCAGCATGCAAGCACTGGGCATCTGCATCCAAATGCTCTGCACAGAAGCTCAATATCATTGGTGAGCTACAGGGCAGTGGCCACATTTTGCAGCCAAAACCAAACAACTTCTGTGTGTGTCAGATGCACCCAGACACGCTGTGTCTCCATTGTAAGCACCACCCGAAGGGATGGGTGTCTGCCCCCAAGACAACTGCCCACATTAGATTTCGACACCTGGGAAAGTTGCGAACCTTTCATGATAAAATAATGCAGCATTTTACCCATACATTGCTTGATTGAGGTTGTGCTCTGGGCATACATGACATTGAATCCAAAGGAGTTGCGGCATCATGTCACAGTCAAGCATGTCACAAATATGCATCATAGCAATGGCATGCTTCAACCTTGCTTGGACCACTCTGACACAGTGGCATAGCAGTGCAGCATTTTCAACTGGAAATCGAGCTGAAACCCACTGATACTTGCCAAAGGGCCTACAGCAAGGGCTATCAGCACCTCCATGTGCACCAAACACTTCACCATTCATGAAAATGCTCCGCCAGCCTCACATTTCACACATCGAGTTAACTCCTTTTCAAAGCAACAATGCTATGCTTGTGCTTGCCTGTGCAGGCACTGGTGTGCCCATGGCCTGCTCCAACGTGCGTGACCATCAGTCCACCTAGGTCAGCCACAATTGTTGGAGATAGGACGTCTGATGTGGAACCTTGGCCGCACTGGCCGTACAACGACCAACCCCAACACAACACTTGGCCATCTGCCAACAGAGCCACGCTGTGCCGGATCCCACAAGCCACCTGTAGTGCTGAACACGCCCACTTTGGGTGAGCTGATGCAGAATGGTCCAAGAAGGCACAGGTATCACCATTTGCCTTGGACCCCGACTGATGAATGAGACAATGCTGAAACATACATTTCAGCAGTGATGGGGTAAACATGGACTGAAACTGTGTAAAAGGGGTGGTTGTTGCCAGCCCCAACTTTTACGAATATCAATGATGTCTTACACACAATGATGAATTGATGTACAATTCACTTGATGCAATGGTTATGCAATCTGGGGTTTTGTTGCTGGCCTAGTTGCACCACCTCAATGCCTCCCCTCCCCACCCCCCACCCCACCCACCCCACCCACCCCCCCACACACACGCACGGTGTTTTCACAGCACATTTGCACATGTGGTGATGAATTTGAGAAAGAGTAAATGCCAGAATGTCATTTTGTGTTGGCAGTGTACAGTCGCATGGCAAGGGGTGAACACACTAATTAATACGGAACCGGAACTTAGCCAAGGTGCATGTGCCAGAAGACAAGTGTGTGTGCAGTTCCAGAAAAGAGAGACCAGCCATTGGACATATGGTTTGCAGCAGTCGCTGGCGTCCATGCCAGTCCAGACAGCCAAAATGATTTGTAGACAACAACAGATGTATGGATAACATGGCAGTTGCCATCCAATGCTTGCCTGCTTGCATGGCTGGCAGCCATGGAGGCTGCTTGCGTCAGGCGCCAGGACACCCTGTGGGCAGCTGGTGTTGTCCCTCCTGCCTGTGCCAAGCTGCCCATTCGCTCCGCAGCCCCAGGACCAAACCATTCCACCAGCTGCCAGTGCAAGCACGTGGCCTTCACCTGCCGCAATCTCCTCAACCTTCACACCCTCAGCCAGCAATCCCCACTTTTGTGGGCGATCTATGTAGTCCCTGTGGTGTAAAGCCTGGCTGTCAAGTGAACTGCATTTCTGAATGTCGTTTAAACCACACAACTTCATGCAGTGGGCAACTCTTCCTCAGTAGGAACTGGTGGTGTAGTTGCAGGTTTATTTTCATTCAGATCCCCTGGTGGTGTAGTTGCAGGTTTTTTTTCATTCAGATCCCCTGGTGGTGTAGTTGCAGGTTTTTTTTCATTCAGATCCCCTGCTTGACGGGAGGTTTTGGGCTGATGAAATTTTCATTCCTGCACTGGCCTTTGCAGCTCATCAGCCCATTCCGTACATGCTGATGGGCAACAATGGACCACATAACTCTCGCACTGCAGGGTGAAGGCAAGGACTGTTGGTTAAATTCAATAGCAATTGAACAGCCCTTTCCATGTGTAGGGTCATGCGCATCGATATCAACAGCAATGAAATCCAGCCCTGTTTGCACAGGTGGTTGGTGGTGGCGAAAATGGGGCAAATGGGTGTTGACTGCCTTGCGAAAACACATGTATGAACACCAGTCCATACACGGCACCCAAACAGCAGTTTAGCAAGGGGAATTTGGTTCTCCACTCACGCTGGACCTGCTGTTTGGACTCTCTGGATAAAATTCTCCTCAGGGAAAGCAACTGTTGGGGTCACTGAGAGCCCATTGAATTGCCAAAAGTGGCTTGTTGTTCCAACTAGCCCGAATATGTTCGGTATGTTCAGGGCAGCTCCCACACTTCAATCCACAAATGTGAAGCACTTCAATGGCAACCGATCACATTGGGAATATTGCTGCGCTTTCAGCATGGGCTCTAAGTGCATCCAACAGGCAAACAGACAATCAGTGCAGTACTACAGAATGGAGACAACAGATATTCACAGGTCAACCATTCGCTCTGCATTCGCTGCAAAAGACATCTGAGAGTTCTATAACCCCCAGTCTCCTCTGTTTGACAGCTTTCATTGGATTTAAGGGGCTGAAACCCAGGCAGGGGTTTGGGGCTTCGGCTTTTGGCCTCCAGCACTTTTGATTTCAGGGCTTAAGGGTCCACGAGTGCCTGCCCATCGCAATGCCAAGCCAGGATGACCGGCTAACCCCGCGGATTTCCTCTTGTTGTAAGGGCTCTGTCCCACAGACAGGGCAAGAACATTCACGCCTAGCTGCAGCTCCCAGACCCCGCTCATGTCTCAGAGTTGCAGGAAGGGTGAAGTCGGGCGCGGACATGGATCGCATGCGTACTGGAAGCACCCGGACAACCTGGATAAAATGCACTCTCTATTTTTGTCACTTTGTTGTCTCCCCATTGTCTCTTTGTTGTCACTATTACCACTAATCTCCCTTCTATTGCAACTCCCCTGCCACCTGATGACTAATCCACACCCTCGCCATCAGAGCCAATCAAGAACCCCGCTCACATGCCTTCCGCGGCCTCATCGCCCCCGCTCCCGCGCGCCACCTGGCCCCAACCGTTCCAGCCCCACGCCACCACGCCGCCGTCGCGATCGGCGCCCGCCACGAAGTCCCAGCCCAGCGCCGCGCACGCCAGCCCGGCCACCAATCCTGCCGGCCGCGCGAGTTCATTTTCGGTGCCCAAGCCATCCCAGATCAACAGCGAGCCGCTCGATGGGAGCGCCGCGCAGACGCCCCAGCCGCCAGCGCAGAGGACGGGCGCCGGGTCATGGAGTTCGATCGCCGTCGGCGTCCCCGGAGCGTCGTGCAGGTAGCCGGACACGACAAGCATGGGAGTCGAAAGAAAAGGGGCACAAGAGAGCATTGTCCCCAAGTTGAAGTGCGGATGGTCAAGAGGATGTACATTAGAGATGTCTTACTTAGAATCGAACCGGGTACAGTAGGGGTACCTATATAGCGCCCCCCTAATAGCGCCCCCGGCCCCCAACAGCGCCCCCTTTTTGGCTTGTCACCATTTTTTAGTGCTTTATGCAGCTTCGCTGCGCAGAGGGGCCTCAAGCTACTATTGCGGCAACCAAGCACACCCAAGAGAGGTGTCTGATGGATGGATGGTGCGGTTGCTGTCTGTTTCTGCGAACTTGGCATATCCCGGATGGGCGGACGGCATGTCTGGTGCATCCATTGTGGGGCCCGGGCCAAAGGCCTCCCTGGGAGGCCAGGTTAGGTGTGCGTTCCGTGACGGATCTCCATCTATGCATAGCGAAGTGGGCACTGCCTGCCTGGGCTCCTTATAGCTAGCGGAATGGAGGGATAGGGAGGGGTGCCCAATGCCACGGTGTCCCCTTTTTCAATACGCAAATTGCTGCAGAATCTAGGGCCAATAGAGGCCATCTCACAAACGAGCATTCTGCGCAAGCCTTACCCTTGCCTCTAAGGGTTGGTAGGCGGGAGTGCCTGGCAACCGAGTCAAGGCCGATTGATGGCACTTGCGGGTGCCAATCAAGGCAACCACGTGTGGCACCGTTTGGCGCCAAGGGGGAGGAGCAATGACGAGAGTGTGAGGCCGCGTTTGGCCTTCCACTCCCGCCTTTTTGTTGTGACTTCAGTGCCCAGTTCTTTAACGCCGCACAACTATTATTGACCATTGGCATTCGGCCACGTTGCACCTACTATTCTAAGCCATGCAACTTGCACACGTGGGAGTCCCTGGCTCTGGGCGACCTGCAGCACAGGTGGGGAACGGTGGGGCGCGTTCATTGTGTGATGCGCCGCATGCAACGATGCAAGCACTCGGATGCAAGGACATCCCACCAGGACATACACGTGTGGTCGTCCACGAGCAAATAAACAATGCTACGCAACTGTGCCTATCATACAATGTATGGCGAGATTTCAACTTTGCAATGCACTGCAAGATTCATTACATGCTTTGATAATAGTGCTCTGGGTGACCAACAAATAGTCATCTAAAACTCCACAAAGGCAACTTCTCACTATAGCTCAACGAACATCTCATAGACCAAAATACAAGCCCTCTACACATGGTCATCTGAAGGGTTTGAGGAACTCGTTCAGCTGCGTTTGCATCTTCTTTTTCTTGGCACTTGTGTGCGTTAGAAACTCTTGCCTGCTTTTGTACAAAATATCCACTGCCACATCCAAACTTGCTTTGGTAGCAAGAACTTCGAGGACACCAAAATGACTCGCTATTTCTGGGTATGTAGACAATTGAAATCGCCCATCTCGCACTTCATGGTGTGCATCATTTGTTTCGTCCACATATTCTAGGGCCATCTCATCGCTCCCTTCAACTAGTTTTTCTATGATTGTCAGCTCCCCTTGCAGCTCATGAAAAGCATCATCTGCCACTGCTTCTGATACATCCTCGTTATCCTCAACGGACACCCATGCTTCCATATCATCAATTGCTTGGAGAATCTTCACAGAATCTCTGTCTTCTTCCCCAAATTCTTGACTTGTGGCGGACGCAGCCATGGCTCGCATACCATCAATGCCTTTTGATATCCTTCGAGCACGTCACAGAAATGTTAAACATTTCTGCAAGTCTGGTCTTACTGCCTTGGCATTATAATTTGAGCGCAGCCCTATACACTTCAACTTTCTTCTCCAAAGTCAATCTGGTCCTTTGTCGTACGTGTGCCTGCATTGTTTTTTGGCCAATCCTGATACTACTTCCACCAGCTGGAACTGCATCAGGGACAGCAACCATCGTTGCATTTATAGAGACACCTGAATGCGACCCACCACGTTCATGCGCTCCAGCTCCTGCCCTTTCTCTCTCATCATTGTCAGACAAATCTATTTCCATGTCACTGCCAGAATACTTGTCGCCGCTAGAAGTTCTGCCTTCCATGAAATCCAGGTCACAGGGGCTTCCATCATCGTAGTCGCCCTCATCGCCATCAAAAATGCTCTTGACCGGCTGCTTTGGCATCACAGCCGATCTCTGCTCCAGCCGCTTTGATGCTCGCACCAGCCGACAGGTTGTGCAGTACGCCTCAAACAACAGCTCCCCCCTTGCAAATCCTTACCACACGAGTAAGATCTGCACCATGCATGCATAGGGACGTTGCAGCCAAGGCAATTGTGAATGCCACTAACCCCAGCACTGATTTGGCAGACAGGGCACACCAGTTGTGCATCCATCGCACGCCTGCGGTGATCACAACAGCACCGCCACGCTGCTGCGCTCCCACATCACTAAGCCGCCCCCCCACCACGCTGCCACACTGCCACTTGATGCCGTCGCCAGGCGCCACCACAGCGCCAACAGGTCACTACATAAGGTCATATTGACTAAAACTACAATTAAATGCAGTAAAACAAAGTTAACACAATAGCGCCCCGGCCCCCAATAGCGCCCCCTTTGTGGCCATGTCACCGGGGGGGGCGCTATATAGGGATCCCTACTGTCCCTCTGATGGGATGTCTCATTGATCTACCAGCCAGGGGTGAGGAAGGGCGTGGTCCAACCCGTTACATGGAAGAAAACAGCCTGTTTGCGATGCCAACTGCGATACCATTTGACACAAATCGATGCCATCACAGCCCCTTGTATGCCATCGCACTCACTGTGACGGCATCAATTTTTGTCAAAATGGCATCGCAGCTGGCATCGCCAACGTGACAATTTCTACCCGTGAAATCACTTAATTAACTGATCAGCCACCCAAAACCCATAGCTCCTAGGGGGTGTGACCGTATCCTGGATACTTACATCCAGGATATGCAACATTTTTTTGGCGTATGTCAGATTTCGACGTGCTGCTTGGCTCAGCACGAGACCCCAATGGAGAGCGTTGGTGGGGCGCCGTGATGAAGTCAATGGATACGTCAATATGGAAGCGCGTGAAGAAGTAGTTTGGGTGTTGTTCACGGTGGCGAAAACACAACTTCATCATGAACCAATGCTGGCGGAATAGGATGATTCGTTTTCAATGCATCAGTGCATCCTGTTTGGAGTGGCACACTATAATTGCAGACTCTGAAATAACTCTCTGAGAGCCAATCAGGGAGAATTAGATGTGGTGAATGGATAGATGGAGCCAGCTTGCGAAGATATCCATGATATCCTGCATTGGACATTGGGTGACGAACAGCACTCACACATATTTAAAGATGACTTAGCTTCTCCAATGGCTTGCATGCATCATTCCAAGTGACCAATTGACTTTGGATCGTGGCCGTCGGGATTGCTGCAGCTTAAGAGCCCTAGAACCCCAAGCCTGAAATTTAGCACCCCTATTCCTCCATTGAGTTAAACAGTACCATCATCCTTCGGTCACCCTGATCTGACGGTCGTCGGGACTAGAAAACCACATTTTAGGTCCGCCGAGAGAAACAATGGACTTCGGCCAGAAACAGGTACCACATGGGCAAAAGATAAATAAATATATTATATCCCTATATAGGTTATGGGGTTATTATAGGGTTATTTGTTTCCCTACATAGGGTGCAATTATACCCTATATAGGGTTTCTTACGTGCGAAACACTATCCATCTACGATGTGTCGCGCCAGGGATCTGCCAAGCAGCGGATGGTCACCCGTTGAAGGCGCAGCGCAGGAGTCTGCTGTGCACTGGGGACCGCCAGGTGGTTCGCTGGTTCCTGACTCCGGGGAGGTCCGATGCCAGTAAAAGCAGCTCCTGCGGTTTTCTGGCAAGGTGGGGATGGTGCGGGAGCACCTTGTGCAGCACTATGCCCTCCTTAGCTGGCAGCCACCCAACATGCCCGCCTGTACCATGCACGTGCTATGTTGTATTTCAACGGTGTAGCCCTGGACGCCAATTTCCTGGCTCCCCTCGCCTTGTCTTGCATGATGCAAATTGCATGATTTTTTGTCCTAATTTCTATCCTCATAAACATGTGCTGTGGACTTCAATAGATTAAGGAACGCAAAATATAAGCGTGCCTTCTGCGCTACTGCATGCATGCGCTGCACCATCCATTCCAGGCACGAAATCCTGGCAGAGCAGCCCGATGCATGCATAATGTAGTGCCCTGTTGGAGAAACTGACGTACTTGCACGCCTTCAGTTAAAGGAGGTGCAGCACCTGCATGGCTGAGCCAGCCTGAGGGCAGCCTGTCGAGAGCTTGGAAGCAAAAGATCGTGCACAACGATATAACATGTGTTGGAAATTACATAAATTGTAATAAATAAATGAGCAACCAACAAGCAATTTTCCTCCCACCAAAACCGGTTCATGAATCAGAAGTAATCCTGAACCGTGCATTCCAACAAGCCCGCTACTGGATATAACAACAGTGTGATGCAGGATTGATGATTGCAACTATTGCGTCAACACTCTCATGTTAGAATTATCATCCTGGGATGCATGAATAAAGTACAAGGTGTTAGCTTATGATTGCTGTCGTGCGCTAAAATGCCATTATTCTTTAAATCGTCACTCACTTATCACTAATTAGCAGGCCCATGTGCCACTGCAACAGGCCTTCGGAAGGTTCTCAACGAACGACACCGGCACATAATTTCCCCCAGTCTCCCAGAATCTATTGATCGGACAAAAATGTCACCGAAGGCTCCTAACATCGGACCCCATCGTACAATGGGTGCTAATGGGGTAAATTAGCAAGCGATCATGTAGTTCACTTTCACCATTGTTGCCCACAGCGGCAGCTGAAATTGATAGATTTTCTGCTCTGAGTCTATTGTCAACTTTATTTTTCAAGACGACAACTGAAGCTGGCTTTTTGTGACCTAGCATAAACGACGTTAATGTATTACTGTGATCCCAGGCGGAGGAGGGCATCGCCACAGATATGGAGCACAACATGTACAGCTGGAGGAAGCAGAATGGGCATCACTTTCTCAAGTAGATATGCCAGGAAACGCTTCCAGGTGAAGTCTAGAGTCTCTCGTTCAGTTGTTATTTAATAAATTCTACGAATAATCGAAGCAAAGAAGTGACCTTCACCTTCTCACTTGCTTCATATCAGTAGTGTTCCCAGTATGATTATCGCGCCGACCGTTCGCGCTCGACCCGCACTCGGTCGCTCCCAGGCAAAGAAGCAAGACCGTAACCAGATGCATTACAGGATGAGTGTGTCAATTAAGTAAATGTATATGCGGAACCATTCGTTCCATTCCCCTCTCATTTGTCCATGTACATGTCACCGTGACACCATCACCACATTCACTGTGTCGTACTTCACCATGTATCTCCATATCTCCATAACACACACACTTACTTATCACAGTTGTTCTTTCAGCCTCACAATGATCATTGAAATTCAGTGTTGAGCCAATGTTTTGTTTATGTCTTAGGAATTAATAAAGCACTAATGTATTGAAAGGTACTGCCGATGGTAAGGAAGTCAAGCAGGCATCCTCGCTAGCTAGCGCCGTCTATAGAGGGCGGGCAAGCACAGAAGCAAACTCTTCCTGGAATTGCTTTAGTAAAGCACACCCGAATGGGTTCGGTTTATGTGCTCGCTTCGACATATATCCAGCGCCATTCATTCCAATCCTAGTAAGCAATTTCGATCGGATTGGGTATCGCTTGGGCTGCGTTGTTCTTGTCACAGATGCTCTGACTCCAGTTCAGTATCTTTCTTATATCCTCCTTTGGCAGGTGAATCGCCTTGCTTCGTTGACTCTCCCCTCTCTTTCCATGGCAACTTAGAGGTCATTGGTGGTGTCCATTTGCTGACGTTCGGCCGGAAGTCCAAGTATCTGGAACCTTCATCGCTGAAAGAGAATATCATGTTGGAGCGAGGCAACGCCGGGCAGTGGCATCCAGGCGTGCAGGATCGCGGTTGGCCGCAGCGACGGCTCCCTGCGCACGGGGCATCCTGCTAAGCGAATCAATGAATCCTGAAGATTCCCCCATTGTCGCGTGCAGCTTCAGCAACAACGCAGATTTGGGCCTGTATCTGTCGCAAGGCCATTTTCAGCAAAATGCGTGCCGGCAAAATCTCGGTTTCAGATCCGCATGAATCAATATAAGCGTCTCAGCCCAGCATGGTAAAGTGGTTCCTGGGATGGATCCAGGGCCTTGCCAATAGGATCGCGAGCTTCGGACCGATGTCAGACTGTAAAATGGTGTCGGGCCATGCATGGAAACCCTGCCTTTGTTCCCGATGGCCAACATTGCTACATCCATGTGAGCTGCAGATCTGTCGAACTCGATACCCGAGGTGGACATGGTCTTTTTGGCATCTCAGCTGTGCACTTGTACAGTGTAGGGAAACAATGTACTGATAGTTCTGTCTCATTGCCTGCATCACGTCCACCTCATCGACTGCCCTGTCAAAGGCCATGAGCGCCTACTCAATGCAACTTCTCTCCTTTGGGGCGGGCGTTGCTTCTTAACTTTGGTAACAGCAGGAAAGACACGTTCTCAACGTGAGTGTGGGCAGACCGCAACAACGTTTCCCAATGCCATACACTGCAGGAGAAGGATTCAGTTTGAACGCCTGCAGAAGATGCTGCTGTTGGTTGGAGTCAAGGAAGGTTTGTGGCTGTAATCACTAGGAAAAGCATTCCAGATGACACAGTCCTGACACGGTCTGTTCAAAACCCAACTGTGTACTTTCGGCGATTTTGGTCCCAAGACCACACATATAGTACACACATTGACACAGTTTCAACCGTGTACCCTCAAACAACTGTGTAGACTACACGGTTTACCAGGGTACGGGGTTACAACTGTGTCAATGTATGTACTAACTGTGTGGTTTTGGGACCACATCTGCCAAAAGTACACAGTCGGATTTTGAGCAGACCCTATCAGGACTCCGTCATCTTGCCTGTTTTTTACTAGTGAATTGGTCGCTTAGATACAAGGGGAATGTCGAATTGGGGGCTGCTGGCATTGGGAGCTGCTGGCAGAAACACGCATGACTGCTCGTCATTTCGGTCCACAAATATTGCGATGATGCAAATGGCGGGGGCCACTCTCACGAGCATTGCTTCTACGCGAGGATGCCTCTGAAAGAGTTCCATTTGAATCCGACATGTTTTGGTGCCGAAGATTTTTTGGTGCTGGATGGACGTCGTTTAAGAGCCTAAACGTATTGCACATGAACCATCGTGACTATGCACTAGGAAAAAAAGAACCAAATAACACGTGTTCAACCGTGTACAAAGTTTACGGGTTTGCGTTATTTTTGTGCTCTTAGTGTGCAGAACTTTGATGAGGACCAGCGAGCAGGGTTTTACCGTGCACAAACGATTTCAAGACGGACGGTCTGGTCGCAGGCGCTGGGGCATGGGTCCGCCCTCAGATGATCGGCACCTGCCATATCCGTGGATATATGCGGTGCACGGCCGTGCACCACACGATTGACGACAATTTCGTTCACGGGAAGCTTGAACGTTAAGATAATGCTGGTGCGAAACGCCGCCACTACTGGGCCAAACTAGTAGATTGTCGATTTCCTGGGCGCATACGAGATGAGCAGTGCCCCACCGTCATGCAGCAGGCCGGGATGACGCGACTGCAGGATGTGCCCCTTCCATGCTGCTTGGGACACTTTCCATGCTTGGCAGGTCACACAAATAGACGAAAGGCGTTTGGAACGACCAGGCGAAGGCCGCCAGCGACTTCCGAGTGTCCAAAGCGGGGCAAAGGAGCGCTGGACTCAGGACAAGGGAAGCCGGTTGTGGTGTGCCGCAAACGAGATGAGCAATGCCCCGCTGTCATGCAGCACGCGCGGGATTACGCGACTGCAGGATGTGGCCTTTTAATGCTACTCGGGGCACTTACCATGCCGGGCAGGTCACACAAATAGAGGAAAGGCGTTTGGAGCGAACAGGCGAAGGCCGCCAGCGACTTCAGAGTGTCCAGAGCGGGGCGAAGGAGCGAGGGACTCAGGACAGGGGAAGCCAGTTGTGGTGTGCCGCAAACGAGGTATGCTATGAATCACAGCAGCGGACGCCATGACCTGCACGATCTTCGCCTCCAGGTGGCGAAGGGCGCCTATATCCTTGCGAGCGCCTCGCGGGTATCGACTTTTCGGCCTCGTATGCGTGTTGCTGTGCATGTAAAATTCCTGCGAGTGGCTAAAAGGCTCGTTATCTCATGGTCTGGAGAGCCTTCCGGGGATTGGAACCCTGTGGCATTATCTGGCGGTCCGGCGGGCTCACGACGCATGAGATACCGAAGCCCATGATCATCGATTGCGAGGTCCCATCTAGGTTTGTTGAGAATTTTCAGAATCTTTAGAACATAGTTGCGACGCCGCCGCGCAATGCCCGCACCCCTGCAGCTAGGCAACCGATGGCCGCCGAGATGCGTCTCACACCAGAGAGGGACTCCCTGGCCACTTGATCCGGTACATGCCTTTTCACGAAGGCGGCAGTGCTCTTAAGGGTTTTGCTGTCTTCTATGTGGAGGCTGATGGTTACCGCGCCAAAAGGTTGTCACTTTCTTTAGCATAAGGGGCATCTGCCGGTTTGCTGTGACAGGGATCGCCCATGCACAGGATGGTTGCCCGTTGAAGCCTCTGCGCAGGAGGGCGCGGCGCTATTGGGCCACCCGGTGTCTCGCTGGTTTCAGACTTCGGTGAGGGCCAAGGATAGCATTGGGACTTGAACGTCCCGTCTGCGCCTTCGCCCAGAAGGTGGGGAAGGGGCAAAGCCTGTTGTGCAGCGCTGTTCCTTCCCTTGAACCGGCGGCCACCCCCGCGCGCGGCAGCCCGGGGCATGTTGTATGTCACCATCCGGGTACGATATTGCCATCAGTTTCCCCTGTGCCGCAGGAGCAGCATCGTTGCCCTTTGGTCCGTATATCCCCAAAGGAAGACACTATTTTGCATTTTCACCGTTAGCGTAAAATTCACGTATACGTGAATTTTACGTAAAAGAAAAGGGGGAAGGCATCACGCTAAGAAATTATGTAATTGCACTCAAATCAAAATAAGGCAAGAAAAGTCCACAACGCCTTCAAGTCATCAGAGAACGCATAACAAACTGTGCGCAAGGGTGCAAGGAGTCTTGGGCGCAAACGCCCGAACAGCACCCGCAATGGCAGCGATCAAGGTGCATGTCGCAGTTTTGCGGCTGCCACAAAACGCTCTAAAGCACATAGGGCACAGCCCGCATGACCTGCCAACAGAGTGGCTATGCAAGCTGGTGATTATTGGAGGGGATGGGGATTTGGAATCCAGACTCTGGATCTGGATTCCAGAGGTGGTAACAGAACTGCGCGTCACCCTGACGGCGTTGGCATCTGCAGTTCAGCGCCTGACGTTGACTTGAGCTCATGATGATCTACGATGGGCTTGCGGGTTTGACCATGGTGGTTGAGCGGGGCGCAAGGGGTGGGGCAGGTGGCCAACAAGCGCTTTCAGAAGATGATGCTCGTTTTCTGAAAACTATGTGCAACAGACCGAAAACTGTGGGCAATGGAATAGATATCAATTACAGTATATTGTTTCCCATGTAACTATGACAAACATAGTGATAAGCAACCAATCCGGCTTTGTTTGCACAGGACAAGGAAGATATACATATATGTTGTACTCTTCACTGAAGTGACATAAACTTGCACAAAGCTGAGTGAACTATTTAATAGCAACTAGTGGCGGTTGCAAGCTTGTAGTTCACAACCGCGACTTGTGTGCCAGCAGTTCGCATCGCCATTTCCCGAGCATCCTCTGGCCCCCTTGCGCTTCTCGCGCCATCAGAGGCTGCGCCCAAGATAGCAGTGGCTGGGAAAGCTCAGTGAGCGACTCGTCTCTCCCCCGTTGGTGCGATTGTGCACCCCGGATTACGCTGGATCCGTATCTGCGATGGCATCCCGTTCAATGCGCTACGGCATGTACCATGAACGTTTGTCGCGTAGCGCCGACTTTTGCGGATGTGGCACGGTGATAATGATGGCGTTTTTTTGTGTTGCAATGTACCGTTGTTAAGTACTGCGGGAGGCAAGAAAATACGGATCGACGCTAAGAGGGGGGGAGGGGCCTGAGTTTAGCGTCAATTAGACGTTAAGCACACAGAAATCAAAATAGTGTCTAGTCCACGCGGATCAGGGAAAGCAAACGAAAGTTGTTCCAGTTCGTAATTGCATGCCGTGTTGCAGCTTGCACTGAAGGTACAACACGGGACAGCGCCGACCGACGCATGCATTGTATGATGAATTTACAAAGCAACGCCTTACCAGCTGAACACCAGCGGGACGCAGCCTGTGAGCGCTTGGGAGCAATGCAAATCACACATATTTCTGAAGTACTCCTGAAGTACTCTGAAGTGTGTGGCATCTGATGCGCTAGATAGTTATGCAATTTGCTTCTGATAACTGCGCACACTATTCAGTTGCACCAGCTTCTGCATATGACTGAAGGCGCAATCTACATTTCAATACTTTGATAAGAATATCCAATGTAATAGCCAAGCTTTTCTTCTAGGTGGAAAAGCATGCCACGCTCGTGCCCAACTGCGTATGCACCCAATTGGAAACGATCGAGGCATGCTTGTCAATTAAAATGCGATTGTGTACAGTGCATTGCTTTCTTCGAAAGAGGAAAGGAGGAGCATCCAATGTGACATCCAATGCGTGCATCCAATGCGTTTGTGCAGTGTATGCTTATCCACATGGCGCTCATACGAGCAGCAAGCATGACTGCTGCGCACTTACCATATGTACAGTGCATGTGCACAGTCGGTTTCAGCCAGCTTAGGCGCCTGCAGGAGGACTTATGGTTGAAGATCAGCCTCGTGGATTTTCCAATATTCCTGCAATTTCCTTGTGATGGTTGCTTTAATCATAGGCCGGTGGCTCGTGATAATTATTGCACGGATTCTATCACATACACTCTGAATTTGTGCTTCAATAGTTTGCTAACCTCCAATTCATGTCCCTTTCCTTTGCAGTGGAAGGCATTCAACCTGTCAAGCCATCCGAGAGGATACCGCTGATTTGAAAAAGAATGCAAACGGGGAACCCCAACATCCAAGTTTCCAAGGCTGAAGGTGCACAGGGTGCTTCAGGTAGCGAAATATTTTCATGATATTTTGGTCCATTTTGCTCCTTTTTTTATGAGATTACATATACAATCGGTGCTTTCCAGGACCTCATCTCTGAAATTACACAAAAAGTTGCCTTGTGAGGAACGCTGTGTGTACCGATGACCAAAATATAATGGGATGTATCTTGATAACATGGATGTCCCAGAAATGGCGGCAGATGATGTTGGCTGCTCATCGCCACACATACTGATCAAATATTTTACGATCGCCAAGAGAAAAGTTTGGTGCCACAATTTTCTGGCAAACAGAGAAGCAGAGAAGTTCACTTGTGAAAGTCGAAGAGCTTCAAAATTTCGAATCTGCTGAATTACCGTGGAGTTGGTGAACAGAACCTTTTTGTGCATTTCGTAATCATTCGGATATATTGATTATGAGCTCAGGGAGTGGTTTCGCCAATGCATTAAGTAAAGTTCTATAAGATATTTTGGTCAAATGCTAAACAACGAAGAAATAAGCGCGGCAAGGGTATACTCCATCACCGTTGTCAGCCATCCGCCTACAAGGGTGGCCATTTCCCTGGCAATTCCTGCCACATGATCTGTTGACTCACTTCTGCGAACGATGTTCGTTGAGTGCTATCTGGTGGCTCGCGGCAGCGCTGGCGACAACAACTCAAACTAACCAATGGATTTTGTAAAGATTAGTAGATCGCTTTCAGGTACACCGCCGTTAGTGGTGAGTACCACGAAACCACACGTGGTAAAGTTTTGATACCAAGGCAGCTTTCATTGCATGTTTGATCGAATTAATGTACTCACTAAATGTTGTACTCGTGGCAGTGCCACTTTTGCATTTAGGTTCGCATTTGCAATCAAGTGTTCAATGTTATTGTGCCCTTGAGTGGGTGGGAATTTAGCACAGTAGGCAATTGCAGCTCAGTCTTGTTATATTAGGAGAAAGGCCGCCCTCTGCGGTCATCGGCAAGGAGCCTCCCCGTTAAAGCCGGCGGGAACCAGCAAGAATTTGTGTAGGGTCTGGGTGGGGTCATCGGTGCCGTCAGAGAACAGGAAGGCACCTCCATTGTGGGGGCCCAAGCAGACAATATCCAGGTGCCCCCTATCTCCGAAGTCCCACTCTCCAATTTTAGGAATTCGGCCGTCGTCGACAGATGTTGTTGCTCTTGTGATCACCATATCATGTCAGTTGTGCTGCTTTCTTCCCGGTCTAGAGTGGCATAAACATTACGATCTTGACCATTGGTCTCTAGCAGGTAGGCATGCTGGGTCGCCTTGCCTCGTCGACTTTCCACTGTCCTTCCACGACAATTTCGAGGTCATCGGCGGTGTCCCTATGCTAAAGCTCCAGCGGCCAACCAGCGCTGTTGGGCCATCGTCGGGGACAAGGGAAATAACATGCTGGAGCGAGGCAACGCTGCCTAACAACAGCGGGGCGTCCTGGATCGCTGTTGGCCACGGCGATGGCACCCTGTGCGTGTGGGACGCAAACCACGGGAATCTTCTGCGCGACGCAAGTGCCCAAGATGGCATGAAGCACAATGCGCCTATCGTCGCGTGCCATCTCAGAATTAGCGACAGCGGCGCTGAGTGCCTGTCTCTGTCGCTCCCTCATTCCCAGGAAATGCCGTGCCTGGCCATAAGTCCAGCATCCGATCCACGTGGACCACCATCGACGTCTGAGCCTAAATTCAGGATGTGCTTCCTGGAGTGGAGCCACGTCCTTTCTCGTGATATAATAAGCGGCGCACAGATTCCAAAGTGCAAAGTTCTGCCGGGCCATGCAGGAATTCCGGACTTCCTTCCTGGCGGTCAATATTGCTACCTGCCTGTGAGCTACGTTGCCGCTGAACTCGATGGCAATGGTGATTATCTCGGCATCGTTGCTGTGTACTTGTACGAAGTGGAGAAAGTTACGAATGGGGGGTCTTCTTTATTGCCAGAGCAGGAGTACACACTCCTGGCCTTCGAGAGCGGGGTCGGCGAAGTGGACGTGATGGATTGCAGCTTCTCGCCTTCAGGGGGCGCAGTTTTTCTGAACTTCGGGGACAGCAAGAGAGGCATATTCTCAGCGCGAGTGTGGGCTGACTGGAAAAGCGTATCTGATTGCCAGAAACTGCATGAGAAAGATTCAGTTGGGTATGCTCGCAGCAGGTGCTGCTGTTGGCTGAACTCGAGAAAGACTGGTGAGGTTCAGTTGGTTACATGGGATCAGCAGGCACAGAGACTTGGAGAGGGCTGCGAGAGACCTCCATCACTGGCTGTTTATTCGATTCGCAGCAGCGATCTTGCGCACTGTGATCCTGCACGCACAGTGTGGGTGTCCGGCATTCCAGGCAGTTTCAGATCCAGGGGATACAGGAAGCTAGCCAATAAGGGAGCCGCTTCCCATAAACGGCCCCCTTGCAAGAGACTCTCTCTGAAAGGGGTTCCGTTTGATTCTGAGATATCTTGGTGCCAGGGACTTGGAGACCATCACTTGGTAGCCTATTTGCAGAGCACATCCACCATTGTGACGTGGGACATAAGCAGCGGCGACATGGTCCACGTCGTTTCTCTGAAATCGAGCACTGACGGCGGTCATTGCGGCCCCAAGTTCGCCATTTCACAGGATGGGCGCTGGATGGCGATTGCGTCAAAGTGCGGGCGCACAGGCAGCCAAAATCTTCGAATGGAAGTGTTTGAGACGAGAGGCATGTTTGCAGTGCTGGATGTGACACAGCCGCCACCCAATGAGGACCAGGTACAATGGACTCCAAGTGTGGCCTTTGCTGGCGGTGGTAAAATGCTCGTCATGGGCCTAGCGCCCTTGCAACTGCAGGTGTGGTTTCCGAAATGCTTTATGGAAGGTGCTGTCACAACATCCTTGCCGCTGCTCCACGATGCTACACTTGAAACCTGTGCACCTGACACATCCCATTCTGCCAGCGACAAGAGAAGTTTCGAGCCCATTTTGTGTACATTTTCACACTATGGAAATGTTCTGGCCATTGCAATGGGGGTCAAGACGAAGTCGGGCACGTCCTGTGGAGATGTTCAGTTGCGGATTTGGACTTTGTTTGGACATTTTTCATCAAGCAAAGGTTTCATGTTGCCACCTTTGGAGCACTCTAGGAATGGCATTCAGGCTTTGTCCTTGGACCAGCATGGAAAAAGGTGTGCATTTGTGATACCGGAAATAGCT
Organism: Ostreobium quekettii; assembly: GCA_905146915.1. NCBI lineage: Eukaryota > Viridiplantae > Chlorophyta > Ulvophyceae > Bryopsidales > Ostreobiaceae > Ostreobium > Ostreobium quekettii. The sequence continues at coordinate 23,454 of CAJHUC010000020.1, forward strand.
GGAACTCCCCAGCGCATTGTGGTTTGGGATATTGCAGCAGAGAAAGTTCGGCGCTATGGCAAACTGGCAGTAGATGCGGGCAGGCCAGCACCTGAAGGCACCCAGTTGTCTGACATGCTGCAGTATGGATTCTCTTTAAATGTAGGCGACCCGCCTATCATTGCCGTTGGTTTCACTGAAATTGGTGAGGTCGTGGTGTGCAATTCCCTGGGAACCCTTCTGTTTTATACCAAAGACCACGACCAACTCATTCAGAAGAACGGAAAGTGCCCATCTGTGGTGGCTGCTTGTGCAATTTCCTCAAACGGCAAAAATGCAGCTGTGCTGAGGGATAATATGTTGGAAGTTTGGGACTTGCGAACGAAGTCTCAGAAGTCTTATGGGGTGACCACCCAACACAGCATTACGAATCCTGACTTCATATTCTGCAGTGCTGCTGTATGCGGGGGCCTTCTATTCAATGGAGGAGTTTTGTTGGGTTGCACTGGTGTGAGTCCTCGATTCTTGAATCTGGACAGAGATATGAACGCGGAGATGAATGGCGATAGAGCTCTGATGGTGGCCATAGAGAAGGGAAGTGCATGCATAAGGGTCCGCAATTGCAGTGCCTCATTCCCTTCTCCAACAAGCCAGAGGGACGTCACAGAGACGGAGGAGAATGTTGGAGGTCAAAAGGGAGTAAAAACGTTGATATGCACGCCAGATGTGAGCAGAAAAAAGGATCTGGATTGTCCAATTCTTGCTGCAAGCGGGAATGGAAGGGTTGTAGCAGCGATGGTGGAGTTGGGATGCTTGAGAATCTGGACGCCGTTTGCAGTGGACGCTTGCCTTCCTGACTATTGCCAGCTGGAACGTTGGCACGCGCACTTCACAAAAGTGGAAATTGAAGGGCTGCTCGAGAAACATGGGGTTGCCATACTAAACCACCCTGACCATGAGGGAAAATCAATACTCCTCAGATCAGTTCAGAGCAAGAACACGATCTGGGTAAAGGAGATGGTGGATTGGTCAAGAAGGGAAGGCAAGAAAATTTGCTTGCATGCATGGGGACCGAGTTTGATGAACGCCGAGATGTGCGACATGAAAGCTGGAAGTCGAAGTGACTTAAACGCCATCGATTTTGCTCTGGCAAACGAGGATGGAGAGATGGTGCGTTTGATCCTGACAGTTGTATTGGATGGACAGACAACATTCCATGAAGCTGCAAAGGTTGTGGAAAGTTCGTTTCATGACCTCCACACCATCTTTCCGGACATCGTTGAAGATATTCTGCGCGAAGATCAGATGCTGCACGCCTTGGAGTCTCCGGATTTCACAAGGAGGCTTGAGCTTCCTGCGGAAGTGTTTGGTAAAAATGACAGTCTGCTAATTGGAACCCATGATTCATTAATTTATTCTTCCAGAGAACTCCACAAGCTGTTCCAGACCTCCAATCGAAGAGTGCAAAAACGGTTTAAGGCCGGCGACGCATGTGAATCTGAAAGAAGGCATCAGTATTGGCGTGCGCACCAAGCTGGTCGTTATCCCAGGTGGAGGCACATGGTTCCCGTGACGTGCAGGAGCATTTCATGGTCGAATGTTGCAAAGGTGGGAGATGATTAAAGGAATTCAAGTACAGCAACGCAACTTGCTGAAGCTGTGCGGTTCTGATGCCAATGTGATTTGCAGTTATCGCCAATATTTTGTTGAACACGTGTTTGATTGTGACCTTTGTGTGATGTTATCACAGATTGGTGAAAAGGGAGGATTGTGTCAGCTGCAATTCAGGCGTCCCCACCCAGATGCGTTTGCATCCACAGCACTGAAAGCAGTAGTCACGTTGAAATGGACTTTATTTGGCAGGCGCGCACTGCTGATTGATTTTCTTCTGCACATCAGCCTGCTGGTGTCCTACTCTCTCTATTGGGTCCATTGGGAAGTTGCCCTCAACATTGACGCGCCTCCCGAGCGATTTTTCGAGATAGTACTTTGGATTTCTGCAGCTGTTGCATTTCGTAAACTTCTTCAAAAGTTCCGTCAGATTCGACACCTATGGAGCTACGGACGCAATTTGTGGAGGAAAAGTGTGCGCAGAAGTGTGCAAGGGCCACAACACACCAAAGCGACATGGCGGCATGTGTCTGCAGTAAATTATGGCCTGTATCACTGGGTCAGGTCCAAGTGGAACGTCTTGGAGACTGCAGCATACATAATTGTGGTAAGTTCGTGTCTGAGCACACACAGTAGCAATATCCATACGCATGCTTTTCGGTTTCTGTACCGATGGTGTCAGGATATCTTAGTATTGAAGGTCACATGTTATGAGCACATGTTATGAACACACATAGGGTTCCAAATAAAGTATTTTCGAATACCCATGTGGCTAGCATGGTTAACTAATTAGAGCCAGGATGGTTGAGATATTTTCAGCTTTTGCTTTGGTACGTCATCTCAAATTTTATTGGAAATATGGAACACATTGAATCAGATAGATATTTCGTATATAAATTTGGAGATACGGTACTTACAAGATGTGCAGGATAAACTTCTCCAAGGTAGTTCGCAGTACCTGCGATGGTGCCATGAATTGTTGCCGAATATTCACCGTTCATTCTCAGCTTGCAGCAAGGCAGTGCCACTATATGTATCACAAACGTTTCATTGTGTGAGCGTGAACTGTACTTCTGCGCTGTTTCAATTTTGTCATGCATAACGTAAAATTGATCCTGGGTTTGATATTGAGGTGGTACTGGTGGTAGTGAGTGTGCTGAGAACTGCGGGAGGTTGTGGGGTTGGGGTTATAGTGTGCATGTGGAAGCGACCTGTGATAGCAATAAGTCACACCTATTCCGCAATTTATCCATAAGCTAAGAAGGGCTGAAACCGCCGAGGATAACCTGCAACAAGCCATCACTTGTTCAAAAGCACGCCTCAAGCGTTGAACCTTCAAGCAGGGCGTCAAATGTCTTGCTTGAGAACTTTCAAGTGTACCCTCATATCTTGCCTTCCCTTCGCATATGCAATTTCCAACCCGATAAATAGTGGCAGGAACTGGCTGTTCCCCTTCCTTGAATGCCTTTCGATGTTCCATTATTCAATGAGGTAAAGCATATGAGTCATACCAACATCTTAACAAGGATTTAATAAAGGGACGAGGTTGTGAGTTTAGTGGGACTGGCTGATCTTTGCGTCAATTAGATGCTACATGCGACAAAAAGAGGTATTTTCCAACAACCTGCGTAAAATACTGCATGGAACAACGGCAACAACATGAGGGTATCAAAAGCAACAGGTATACAACGAAGAAAATGTTGCTTAATAAGCACCACAAAAATCAGTAAGCTGTTATCTTTTGCCCAAATAGATGCGCGACTGGTGGCGGAAAATTTGTAAGATCTGCAATTTATGTGATCACAGTTCCAGATTTAAATCAATGGCTGTTATGACTGAAACTTGTTCGCAAGAGCCGACAGGTGGCAATATAAATACGCAGTTAGGGGCATATGCTCTATGGCTAGAACTTCGGTAGTAGCCAGTAATGGACGGGCTTCCGTATCCTGAAATCATTGTCGTTTCAAAACCAAAATTTCTATTTTTCTGATATGCAGGTTGCAACCACGATTTCCCACTGGATGTCATATTTTCATGCGGGTCATGATTTGTCGTACGAATGGCGGTACTGGCGGTGGATACACTCCTGGGCTGCAGTGACATCTCTCATTCTGTGGTGGAAAATGCTGTACTACGCCCAAGCTTTTCGAGCCACAGCGCCCCTCGTCATCTCTCTTTTCCAAATCATTCACGACACCCGTTTCTTCCTGGTGCTCTTTGCAGCGAATTTCCTTGGATTCACCACTGCTGTTCATCTCCTGCTCCAGGAAGACGTGTCTTGCCAGTGTGCAGAATACAATTACACTGAAACAGGGTTCGAAATTGATGCCACTGGGACTGTCACGTCTCTGCATGGTGTCTTCAAGATCGCAAAGAGCGCAAAGACGAATTTCACTAACTCGTATTTTGCTGAAGTCTGTGACACAGAGCGTCAAGGCTTACTGGATCCCGATGAGAGGGATATTTTCTGTGGTGCATACGATGGGTGGTACAGAGTGTCTGTGACTATGGTGGGAATGATGTTGGGTCAGTTCGACTCCAGAGCATTCGACTTGTCGGGTTATGAACACGCAGTTGCAGTTTTCCTAGCGTATCTCATTGTATCGTACATCATGTTGCTCAATCTGCTCATTGCAATCATCGGGGACAGTTTCGATCACGTGAGGAGGAACGAGGAGTCACAATTTCTCATCGGGAGGGCGGAGCTCATCGAGGATATGGAAGACATGATGATAAGTTCCCACAGAAAGAAGACGGAGTAAGCATGAATGGACCTTCCTGCGTTTGCTTCTAGGGAGCAACCGTCCTGTCCTGGAGCTTCAGCATATCATGCATTTGATATCAGCACAGAATAAAAGAAATCAATTCATTTTGTTGCAGGCAGAGGATTGGACGTTACTTGTACGTCTTGGAACGCAACGGGAGACCACAGCGCAGCGGCTGGCAAGGACGGATGCGAGAATTTGAAAAGATAATGAAGTAAGTGACAATTCACAGGTGGATCCGGTGAGCGGTTGACATCTATGACACCATATTTGATTTACATCGCCTCGCACCACCCTGGAACAAGTCACTTCCCACATCTAGTTTGAATTCATATTAAGTGTGACATGACTTTAGGCGTTATGCATTACACTGTGACCATGCGAATTGACATTTCAGCACTGTTTTCGCTTTGTCTGATGGATTGCCGCGAGCCTGTGAACACCAAATCACGGAGATTGCGGTTGTTTATATGGCGCCAGACAACAAGGCATTTTTGGCATGGAAGTAACTTCTTGTCTTGGACGCAGGGTTGAGTTACGCAAATCTGAGGAATCCATGGACGACAAGATGCGCAATGCTGTGAGAACGTTGGATGGCAAGATAGATGAGATATTGCATGGTGTTCGTAGCCTGCAGTAGAAACTGATGAGATGCATGGTGCAGGGCGTGCCACATTTGGTTGCATTCCGGAACTGAAATTGGAAACTGCAGACCTCCAGTACTCGACCAACCAGCACGCCGCAGATGAGCTGCAGCTCCAAGGAGTCATGTTCCATGCAAAACAGGGACAAATTACTGTCTCAAATGCCATCGCCACAATTCCCTTCTCTGGAGAAAGTGCTTCAGGCAGACGTACGTTTGCTTCTTACGCAATGTGCTGGAGGAGATCATCAAATTTTCGTAGATGCTTTAGAGACAAAACACGTGTTCTGGCAGTAAATATGCACATATGGGCAGAGGAATCATCTCTTCGGAATTCGATGCCCAAATTTGTTTTGGAACCGCATTGTATGGTGGACTTGTAATTCCTCTTGACGCCTTGGCCGGGGCACACTCTATGAGGGTAATGAATGTCCTCAAATATTTTGCGCATAATGGAAAACCATAGTGGCTACGATGGAACGTATTCCTCTTAAACGAGTGCGAAAGTTTTTCTGCCGCCTGCGCCATAGTACATTGCATCCTTCCGCCGCAAAATTTTCAACATCTACATATTGCTCCGCATTTCTTGTCCGAGCGTTATTTGCAAACAACGCTTTGGCAGAAATGCCTGCGCCCATAACAACATGCAGAGCGATGAAGAGCAATTGTTCTTTCCGCTGGGCATCCTGTCTTGCGGGCGCAGGATGGGCTAATGAACCTGCCGGACAAGCTTCGAGTGAAGCTGGCCAGTCTACAGCCTCTTATGTCGTGTGGCGTGCGACCGTAGCAGGGTTTTTGCAAAGCATATAGTCGCTTCAATTTGCTCTATGCTCGCACTGACGTGAACATTCGTTGCATTGTGCGTCTGAGCCACACGACACCGGGAGAAGTCCGCAGCCCCTTGCATCGCGGCTTGGACCGACTTGTCAGCGGCAGGGGAAAGTGGCATACGCCTTTTGGGTGAAGCGCGGGCACCAAACGCCTCTGTCGGTTGCGGCAAACGCGACTTCTCTTGACGCCTGCCTAGGCGATGATTTGTTGGCTGCTCAGCATTTCCTTTTCTTGCCGTTGCTCTCTTCAATGGCGCCCCGCCAAAGTAGGCCATACGTTATGTTACGATGTGTAACGTTACATTTCGTTGCATTATTTGGAACCGCAATCGCACAAGCCACGGTGTTCCGTGCATGCACATTTGTTGCATCATTTCCCCATTGGGGAATGCGATAGGCCGGCGCCGCCAACCCAGGGCTCAGGCTTGTTATTCACATTTAGGTTTATGCTATTGCGTTTTGCCTTTTGCCCGCGGAAACGCAAATTCGAAAAAGGGGCTATTTTTGTGGTTGTATTTACGTTTTAGCGGCTCGCTGCGACACACAGTTTGAGCAAGGCAACGACGGCATGGAACCAAAGTTCGTTAATACCCATTCCAACGCGTCTGGGTGCCACTTCTCGGACTGCATAAGTCTGCGTATACTGTTCTTATGTACACGGGGCTGTATTTACGTTGCATTTTCGTCATTCATGCATTTTCAAGTGCAAAAGCGTACAAAATACTATTGCACGTGTAAAATTAAATACCACTTCGTCTGTACCAAATTAAAGACCCATCTATTTTCAGCACCGTGTTTGCACCAGAAAATGAGTTCCGTTTTTTCCCAATAATTTGCGCAAGCAAGGCACATGAGTACGGAGTATGTTATCGAAATCTCAGATGCGTTGGCCAAGTACAACGCAATTGACGCCAGCTTTTATCTGCATCAATCAACCCCCCAATCCCCTGATAATCCATAGGAGAGTAGCGTTCCCGGTATGGTGACGGCCGCCCCTTTGAAAGGATCAAGAGCTGCCACTCGAGAAGAGTTGGCTATGCAAACCAGAAACTGAAGGTCGGTGCGGTCATTCGCAAGGCCCAGAGAGTGGCAAAGCGTCTCCCGAATGGCCGGATCTAGCATGTGCACGGGCTGATCAGTTTCCCGGAGGTTGTGGATTAAGAGGGGGGCATGAGCGATGTGGATAAAAGCTGACGCCAATTACGTGGTACTTAGCCGATGCATCCTAAATTTTGATAGAATACTCTATAATCACGGCCCTTGCTTGAGCAAATTTTTAGGCAGAGTGTAAGTAAGTTTATGGTGAAAACACAGTGCTGAGAACAATTGGGTCAGATAATTGGATAGAGGAAATGTCAGTCTTTGCAGTGTAAGTAACAAGCCCGCCCGGGCTGATTTGACAACTAGTACTGGTTGCACAACTAGTCATTGTGCAACTAGTTGTGCAATGGCCATGTGGCGAGGTGTCCGGTTGGATGCGGGCGATGCACCTGCCGAGGCGCCCAATGAGGCCAGCAGGGGGTTCCTCCGCAGGATCGCCGTCGGGCTTTCCGAGGCACTCGTTTCTTCGGATGCACAGCGTGGGCCCAGGCCGCAATAGATGGCCGGGTGCAGGGCACCTGAGCGCGCAGTGGGTGCGCGGCGCCCAGCGGCTTTCGGGTGCAGCCTCTGGGAGGCGCGAGGCAGGGGAAACGGAGTTACAGTGCAACATCAGGTGATCACCCTTTTGGGGTGGCCACCAGCGCGAGTCACAGACAATGCAGAAGTTGTATTGTATCATGCTCAGCAATAGTATATCATGCCCCAATACGGTCCAATATTGGCCCTTAAGTACTATAACTTCAACTAACAGTATCTTCTCAACAGCTAAGCCAATTGGGGTGGTTCAAAAACCAATGGACTCCTAATAAATCCTTATTATTATTATTATTCACTTCCCAGATCTTATTAGGGAAACATTAACTACCCCCTGTAGTTTACAGTGTAAGCTTGTTGTGTAAACTTTACACCACAACATGTGTGCTCATGAGCTTCTACTCTTACTGAGACGGCCACAAGTTATATTATTCTCAAATACTCCAGCCTGTGATCAGATGATTGGTGAAGCTGCAGAGGCGTCAAGGATTCTATAAGTACGTTTACCACCCGATTGTATGTTGGAATATGAGCAGTGCACTTACCCTCGTACTAGGCGTCCGCCATACCCACCCTGCTGCAATCATGGGAAAGAGTTGCATCTCCTGGGGCAGGATATGAGAAGCCATACCTTGGATATCGAGTATGATGTATGCGCCACATCCTGTGATGTATGACCAGGATATGAATTTTCCTTCTGAGAAAGTTGTGCTTGAAGCAATTTACTTTCCACAGTCTTCATTTGTACAGTAGGTAAATTGGAAGTCTCTTTAGGTCACAACATGTTTGTGAACACATGAACTTCGAAGATCTACTTGCCGCAACACTTTTGTGCGGGCTCGCTTGGCGGCCGTCAGCAATTCCAGATCTTGCCACTTTTGAGGTCACCGCCGCACAAATTTCGTTGCTTACAGTATGATACTCCCACAAGGCATTTTTTTATTTGGGGTCATTTGTTGAACCTAACAACCAATTCGAAATTCGCAGGACTAGTTCCCAAAGATTGTGAACACCGCTGCCGCCGAGTCCAAACCCAGTGCCTTGTGAGTCGCCCACCAATCCCAGTGGTCCGGTTGCAAGGGCCTCACTGAACTTGCAGCCACCTGATATGTGGTGGAGCTCCCCTTGGGTTTCAAGAATGGACGAGGGGGTGAATTGCATGATAGGTCGAACATCACAGGGGACAGGGGCGTCTCCTAATTTGTGGGACTGAGAATGGAACGGCACACCTGTGGGGTGAGGAGCCGAGTGGGTGGCTGGGGGTTTGTGTCCCTTGCCAGCATCAGGGGGTTGGGTGAGGGAGGGGGATTTGAGGTGATATGGCCCAGTCCTTCTCTTCCATGTGGTGGGGATGGCGTTGTAATTGCCGCGCAAGGGGACGTGATCAGTGCAGCTGAGCGCATCAGTGCAAGTGCCCATGGCATTGTGGAGGCTACGGCTGCCATTCCTGAACGGCTTCACCAGCACATAGGACACTTCCCAAGAGTGGTCAGCATGGCCATGCCGTGTTGGCACACCTTTGCCCCGCTGTATTGCCCCCATGGATGGAAGATTGGCGGGAGAGGTGCTCACTTTTGCAGCTCTTCTCCTATCACATGGGCGCACCCCCGGCAATCAATTGCAAAGGCGCATGGCAGCACGGCCAGTGATGCTTCGATTGCCGTAGTGGCCGGCCGTTGCGCTCATTTGTGTGTTTTGTTCCTGCCACGCATCAGCCGGAATGGTCAAAGTCCAGGCTGCGATGGCTAATGGACGGCCAACCGAAAGTCAGTAGCAAAAAACAGGCCAGATGACACAGTCCTGACACGGTATGCTCAAAATCCAACCGTGTACTTTCGGCAAATTTGGTCCCAAAACAACACAGTTAGTACACACATTGACACAGTTCCAACCGTGTACCCTCAAACAACTGTGTAGACTACACGGTTTCATAGGATACACGGCTAAAATTGTGTCAATGTGTGTACTAACTGTTTAGTTTTAGGACCACATTTGCCAAAAGTACACAGTTGGATTTTGAGCAAACCGTGTCAGGACTGTGTCATCAGGCCTGTTTTTTACTAGTGAGTCCGTTCCAACAACTCAGATAAAAAGCCCGAGAACGGGTTGAACAGGCTGGAACGGAAACGAAATGGATACCAATCGCGTTCCCATTTGGGTTGTGAGTTTGGGGGTGCGCCAATGATCGTAATTCTGGCATGTGTGTGTAGGGCTTAGCCGGCGTTGTTGTACTACTTCAATGTACTTCGAAATATCAGGTGTACGCAAACGGCTCCACCACAAACGCTTCGAACCTTTTTGTGTTCTTTCTATTGATTTGGGAGAGCAACCATATGGTTTGTGCTTGAGCATCGGCCCTCCACTAGCACTAGCCAGGGTGACCAGCTTGCAGTTCGGCCAATCGCTGTGCGTTGGGGATCGGGCATTGATTGGGTGTGGTGGGGGTGTGGCGGGGGTGTGGTGAGCGTGTGGGGGTGAGGGTGGGGAGAGCGCGAACACTGCTCTCCTCAACCAGTGCAGAGCATGAGATTGAGCCCTCTATGAATGTTTTTGCAAGTGGTGACTCTTGCGCGTCAGCCCTGCACCCCCTTTAATACCCCCGATGGTGGCCTCCCCATATATGCAAAAACACATTTTTGTTGCACTCTCATTCCCAACTGGCCACATGCAACGTCTACCCAATTAGCTGCTCCACAATCATTCCATTCTTATCATTGTTGTGCACAGATGGTGGTGGCACCACACTAATGTTTAGTTAGCCAATTTGGTCTAATCCTTGGAGCCTGTTTCACCACGGTTCCCGTCTCTCTTCGCTCTCGGTACGCTGTCAAATGACCCTGTGACCGCCGCTCATTGTCCTGTGTGCACAAATCACAGAGAGCGTGAGTGTCACACAGTGTCTTGAGACACATACTAAGCGGTAGCAAATACAGCACACTGCTGCACAGTGCCAGTTGAGAAATCTTGTGAGGAAGGCGAATTTGTTGAAATGGTTGCTCAGTGTTTGTGATGCATATAGACACAGTTGTACAAGTGGGTAATTCCTTCTGAGACAATAAGCAAGGACAATAGTGTATAGTGCTGAAACTTGAGTCCTCGTTAGTGTGGTTTTGGGTCATAGTGAACATTAAGTACAGAAATCTTTCCAGCTTGAGCAGAAAATTGCAGTACGATTTAGATCCCCTTCAGCTGTTGCTATTGCCGGCATTGCAGATCCTTGTCGCAACCGCCGCGTTGGTGACGCCCAAGTCGCGGCAACAGAGTTGCATGTGTGCGGTATACATGATATCACAATGTAAAGTTCCCCTCAAATAACACATTAAAAAGTGGCGACAAAAGCGCCACAGTGCACAGCTGCCAGGCGCGCGCCTCTTGTTGGCTGGCCCGCACCCACCCGCACTCGTATTGTCTGTGGTCAGTTCGGCAGATTGAGCTGATGCCAGGAGTTGAAGTCAGCCTGGCCAACGTCCCTTGAAACAAAGGCGAGGAAGGCACGTAGCGACTTCCCATCCCAAAGCGGTACATCGTGACGCAAGGATTTTGGCATCATGAGGGGTTTTCATCATGGCTGCATCCCTGCTTTCTGTCGTATGCGACCGACATGCATCAGCGCTTGTGCCAAGGGGTGACAAGTGGACGTAACCGAGCCTCCGTAATGCATGGCTTCCCAAATCCAGGCGATGTACCTCCACCCACGCCTCGAACCCCCGGCGAGGACGCGGGCAGGTTCCTGGAGCGCGCCGAGGAGCAGGAGACACGCCGGAAAACTGAAGGTGGGGGGCACGGGCCTTGGAAAACGGTAAGCGCTGAACCAGTCCTCTAGCTCCGTAGTACGCCGCCGGAGCGATATCGGATCTCGCCTCTCGGACGCCCATGCATCTGGTGAACCGTCCGGAGGCCCCGGACTGACGGTTGACCAGGCTCCGGGCACTGAACCCGGCCCCCTGTCGAGCGTTCAGGGGCCGCCGCGGGAGGACACTTTTTCTTTGTTGCTCGCTGGTCCGCAGTTCGCTCGCCGGTGTTCCATTCCGAATGCTTGCGCCCACCCAACGGCTCCGACCTCCTGGCCCCGCCGAACCTGCCTTAAGCCCAAGTTTCCCTCCCCCTCGGCGCCGCTCCAGCTTGAGTGTATCTAAGCACAGCACAGGGCACCACTCGGGCGGTCCCGCCAGACGCCGAGGATCTCACAGGCCCAGTTTCCCGACTGGCCTCCCGGTGGAGTCATTCCCTCCCCCGTGTCTGATGACCAAGCTTCGACACAGACCCGTCTCCGAATGCTGCGCATTCTCCAAAAGCTCCTGACAGCCCGGCCTCTGCCGTTTCAGGGCTGTGTCCTTCCCCCGGTGGCGCGCCGCCCCGTGCACAAATTCAGTCGCTACTTTTTTTCGCAAAGGGGTCGACTTTTTGCCACACTGATGTCAGAAGTCGAGTCCGACGGCGATTGCCTCCCTCTCAGGCGGCTCGACGCGTCAGGTGCGGGTGGGATCGGCACGCTGGGCTCCGGGCCTGAATGGCGGCCCAGGGACCCCACGGGCGCCTCGGGGGGTCCACAGTCGGTTTCCATACGGAGCGCGTCCCCGCTGATGCCTTCGGGGGTGTGCCTCGTGCGAGGCCTCCAGTCGTTGATGGAAGTCCATCACGGGGCGCCAGGGGCCCGGGGGCCCACGGCGGACGCGCGCCGTGATATGGCTGTGCTTGTGTGCGGCATGCTTGACGCCCATGCACGTCGGCGTGACGCAATGTTCGCAGTCTCTGCTCTCTGGGGCCCGGGGGTCGCTGGTAGGCTTGGAAGGCTGCTGGGTCGCCGCGCTCTCACGTAATATTGTACTTCGTTACGGAATGCTGACTACCGTACAACATTCAACCCTTCCACATCAGACATTTTACCGTTACGCTTTTTGTTCCGCATTTCGTTTTCAGAGCGTTGCTATATTGTTTTTTACGTTGCTGTGCAAAAAAGGCCAGGCTTGCGTTACTGCTTATTAATTTCTCTGCAAAAAAGGCCAAGAGTTACGTTGCTACGTGGAAGAGTTGAATAAAATACAGCAACATTGAACAACTCCACATGATAACCGGTGACAAATTCCTGACGGTGCAGTTCACAGTGGGTATGTTGGCACTTGTGACGCGTCAAGTCGGCAGCCGATGGACCGTCAAGTGCGAGGCACCGCACCTCTGACACTAGCAGAAAAATAACCAAATAACGCTTTTGCGAGCACCCGTAAAACACATTTCATCAAAGCTCTGCACGCTAAGAACACAAAAATAACACAAACCAGTAAACTTGGCACACATTTGAACACGTGTTATTTGGCCCTTTTTTCCTAGTGTGAAAGCCGAGCAAGGCTCAGGATCCAAGGGCTTGTTCATCACTCTGAAGTGTGTATTGCTGGTTGTCGGCGTCTGCGCCCCTCGGACATTATGCCCTCCTTGGACGCCAATGAACAGTTCGCCCCCTTGTCCCACATATTTGCACCCAACGAAACACTAAGCTGTCCAGACATGTCAATGTCTGACATGGGCGCAGCTACGGCCATCAAACAGCATGTGCACGAGGTTCTTTGGGCATACCACAAAAGCCCCTCCAGGGTGTCCCTGCCTTCAGATTTGTGAAGTTGCGCGATTCCTTACTGTTCTCCCTCTGGTTTAGCGCCCATTCAAGGCTATGCGGACCAAAATCAAGCAAGCGTCTTCCCTTGGGATTGCAGGTGGATTCTCCCTGGCTACTTTTGCTTTATGAGCCAAGGAAAGCTCATTTGGTAAACTTGCCGCTGTTGGGCATACAAGCCCGCCAGCGATAATAATGTGGATGAAGTGTTGTTTTGTTCCTCGTTCCTGAGCAGTCATATTTCTGCATACTGTGCGTGTATCGGTTGTTGCAGATGATGCCAAAGCGGTGGGAAGCTACACTGCGTGAAAGGGTCTAGACCACCAGCGCTGCACGTCCCTGCGTGCTGCTCATCAAATTTATGTAGATGTTGGCTGCTGAAGACAAGCGCTTATGAAACTCACCATTGTCCCGCCAGACGAACAAATCTCTGAGGACGAGTCGACAGACG
>CAJHUC010000021.1:0-39741 GCA_905146915.1 Ostreobium quekettii
ATGTTTCTACCATTAGAGAATTGCTTATTTATGTGTCCACTGCGTACTTCAAATTTTTTTCTTTAACTCTGAGATGTTAATGTTTCCGAAAAATGTTAAGCTTTATTTTTGGTTGTATACATAGCTGTACGTATACATCGTAATATACATACGTTATACAATTTGATTACTATTGTTGCCCTTTTATTTACATCGCAAGTGCCATAATACTGACGTTGTTGCATTGGTAGCATCCACAGAAAATACTCAAACCATGGCTGGCGATAATTCGGTGTAACCATTTCTCTCATGGATACATCTTCCAGGGTTGCGATATGCAAAATTCCATTCGCAGATTGTGTGCAACCATTGAGATGCATTTATTTCATTTACATGATGATAAGTACGCATAATCATTCAACCGCTAGTGTGGAATATTTACATTAAGCATGTCGGTGTGTGCTCAGAGCTTGATTCACCGCACCCCATTGCGCATGGTGGTCATGGAAGTACTATAATCTGCCACACGGGGCTTAAACCAGCGGTCATGGACTCCATACAATGCAGAAAATGCAGGTGGGTTGAATCAAGCTCTGTATAGCTATTGCTCAAGAAGCGCAGGCTGATAGTGACGATTCGTATTGCAAACAATCTCAAGCGTTCGAGATATTGTTGGGATTGACATCCAGACGTGCTGCGATGGGTGGAGGATGAACATTTGTTTTAATTTATTACTGCCTTTGGCAAATTTTGAGTGGATACAGTGTTGGAGGCACTGCAGAAGATGGCACTGAATATTTCTGTACAATCAGTTGTGATACGGGTGTATCAAAGCAAATAATCTTTTATCTGTATGAAGGTATTCATGAGCTCCTATGCAAGAACGAGTAAATGTGCATTTCCAGTTGCCTCCTACATAGTGATGACATGAAGTTTGGCAAGCACGAGCCAAGCTTGCATTGTTGTTTCTAGAAATACACAGTTCCAGCACTAAATTGCTGCTCAATCACTGTTGCGCAAGGCTTTTACTCTCCCTGTATGGAGTCCCTCCCAGGTTATCATGTGCGATAATGCTTTGAGTGGTAACAAGTAGCAAGAATTACAAATTGAAACGACCATTGATATGTGCATGCAAAAAGTCAGCACACACAATACGGGAATGGGTATCCCTTTGTCAGTGTATTTGCAACCCAAATCACCACCTCACTGATAAACTCTGTGTGGCAGTGATCCACAAAGCATAAATGATACTTCCTTTGTCCCCAATTAAATGAAACAATTTGCTGCGAGGCTGAATTTGTATCGAGCACTCATTTGTTTTTCTTGAAAATGCAACTGCAGCAACTATTATGCATGTACTAGTTGCTACCAAAACATCAGAGGAACTTATTAAGTACATTGGACTTGGCAATGCGCTGAACATGCACTACTCCAGTCCAGAATTTGGTCCCTCCCAGGGCATCTCCCGCCCGCCAAAACATAGGTTCCCGGGTCCGAGATGACCCAAAACACAAGTGCAGGCCCTCTTTCTTGAATTCAGGGCCCTGGAAGGGTAGAACGGCCAACCTCGCTCGGACTCTATCGCAACGATCGGCACCCATCGAGATGGGCAACCGGCAGAGATGGCGCATGGCTGCCCATCTCGCCATAACGGATTGGCGGAAATCCCCGCCACCGTCCACTGCAACGCAAGGACATATCTGGGATCTACCGTTGCCAATAGTTCTTCTGGGTTCCAAAGACTAGCTGCAGAAGTGCTGCATGCTCCGAACACTCTCCGTTCGTTGCCGATCTCCAGCCATATGCGTGTTTGGCGCAAGGAACACCTACCAACAAAAGGGCGCCAATCCCACCAAACACCACCGGTGGAGGGTGTGGATGCTCCATCGGAGACCCCAGTTGGTGCATAATGGCGCTGTTGCATTCTGCAAGGACGGCATCCAAAGTACCTTGCAGCAACGTCTATCAAAGCGGCTTGAACGGCACTCAAAGTGCTCCTTGTGACCTTTGCCAGGCACAGCCGCTTCTCGCGATCTTTTCGCTGTTGTGCAGCGAATTGACAATCGCATCTCTCCAAACTTTTGGTGGGTGCCCATACACTTGTGGCCACCCCGCCTATGGTGGTAGCCCCTTCTGAAAACGCCGTGTTTGTGAAGTTCGGCGATTTCTCGGCTTCCGATCCAAATCTGAAATGCTGAATGGGCTGTCGAATCCACGGTCGCGATCGGCGATCGAGCGGCACGAAACTTAGTTCTACCCTTCTGTGCTTCGAGAGGAACGCCTCCGACCTGCATTCATAGCGGCGACCGCAGATATCCATTCTGCGCTGTGCACCGACGGTCGCAAAGCGACCTGGTCCAGGGGCCAGTTTTGGGGGTGTGGCGGCCAGCCTGAGAAAATTGGGGTTTCCGGAAAAATCTTGTGGGTTCATAGTACAACCATTTGACCGATACTTATCCGTTCTTCACAAAAATTTGGCAGCGTGTACCAACGTAAGTTTTGGTGCTCTGGTCAAATTGTCAAGCAAAACTAACAAGAGGTTGATTAAAATACGACCATGCAAACAGATTGTTTCATTTAATATGGGACAGAGGAAGTATTTCATCAACAGTATCTTGCCTGCCCTGTGCGACGATGCTCCACAGCATCCTCCTGTTGATCAGTTAGCCGTGCCCGAGTCTGCCACACGCCATACGACACAAAAGATTCGTTGTTTCCAGAGCAAGTGAGAATTGCAACAGCATCACGACGAGCTACTGTATGTGCCCTTTGCTATATTTGCATGTGCGAGGCGTTGGATGCCTGCATCCACGACGTCAACACTTCCTCATCACCATTCCTACTGATGAGCTTCAGGTGGCAGAATAAGATGATGCGTTGCCCAAAACATACTCCCACAAGCGACCATTGCTTGTGAACAAATGACGCTTGTTTTATTCAGGTGCAGCCTCAGTTGAAAAAGCACTAGTACCTGTGCACTTGAGCTTGGCCCTGCAGTCGCTGAAGCGCCCCCGCCATCCATCAACACACGTAATGTGCTGCGATCCGCGTCCTACAAATGCATTTTCAAACATATCATTCTTATACTAAGCTGCCCAATTGCCGGTAACATATGTTTGAGCGCAAGTTTGGCATCGTGAGCATCGAACTAGAGTAACAGCTTTCAGGAAATACTTACATGGCTTCTGTCTTCTATCCTCGTTGTCCTCTGGGAACGATACTCACCAATCTGCAATATTTGTAAAGAAAAGAAATGTTAGGTCGCAATTGAAAATGTGTTGTGATTTCACGGAATGTACGCGGCATATACTAATCCGATTATATTGTTGCAAAAAAATGATGCAAGCACACAAATGTGAACTAAAACAAAATCTTACCACCATGTTTCGCGCGTGCACATTGTGCTCGTGATCTCTGATGCGTGTCTCTCGTGCAGCCCATTCTTCCATGATAGCATCATACTGCTCCTTGTGCTTCTGACTCTGGACAATCTGCATCCATGCTTGTTCCACGGTGGTTGCATTGGGTGGCGTGTTCAATAACGCTTCATATGACAACTGTTGTGCCCTCTTCATGTTTTCAAACAGAAATGACCTCCACCTCTTGAAGGCAGCACCATGGATGATCATAAATTGACTGCTGTTGTACATTGGGTGCTCTGGAAAATCGCTTGACTTCAGGGCTGCGTCCTGAAGCCAAACGTCACGTGCGTAGAAAATGAACTTTGCGAAATTGCTTCCGCAAGAGTCCCTTTCACCCACTGGGGTGGCCGCTGATGCCAGCTGCCATACACAGAAAGGAGCTAATGAGCGACACCCATTTAATGCACCACATTATGTGATGCAGATTAACTATGGCAGATTGCTGTGATTGTATATAAAACTCAGTAAAACATATTCTCAAGTTTTTGCAATAGGATAGCAGCAGATATGGAAAATATATTGAAATTGGCCGTTATGCACAGCGCTAAGCATCGCATGTACAAATTAATGGCTACTTCTTATGCAAGCCTTTAAAAGGAGATCAAATGAAGTTGCATATGTATTCAATACGACAACTGAGGAAGCTCCCATGATATTATAGACAACATGCCTTGTAGATATGTTGTTTATGCCTTCTAAACATATTGAAGAAAACCTTGTCTTCTTTGGTGCAATGAGACTTGTATAAATGCGCAGAAGAGTTGTCATAAGCTAAAAAAGTCATACCAGTTTGAATAAATAGATAATAAAACCAAAATAATGCACAGTGGCATTGATTGATGATTTGATATTCAACGCAACTTAAAAGTTTTAAAATACTTAGGGACCCGCAGCGAACGTTACAGATATTGAAAATTTTTATTCATGCGTTATACTAGTTAAGGCATACTGGCGTCAAGCTATTGTGGTAGGAGTTGAGCCTTTATAGAATCAGGTAATAGAAAACTAAGTTCACATGTGCCCAGATTCGTTTATTGTACCTAGCTGCTTGGCTGGAACAAATAGCGCGCATGTCATACTTCCATTAGTTTCACACGGTCCATCACATGAATTGCATTGATGGCTTGTTTGCTGTCACTGACGTGATAGGTCACGAGCAGCTATTCATATTGTGCATTGGTCCTTGAGGAGAATTATGATGAGACTTGAAGGCATTTTGGTCATCCGGAGGTTTGTGATATGTTGGGAAGTATTCCATTCAGGGAATTGCTAGAAATTCTCTGAACGCTAGATAATGACTCCAAGGTTTTGAAAGGGACGGCTTTTGCTTGAGCGGATACGAACGAATTACTTATTAGTAACAATGCGTTTGCTGAGGTGAAGTTGGCATGGGTGATGATTGTTCACAGTTGCCCTTGCACACATAACCTATGCCAACGAATTGACAGCAACCATTATTTAATAGCCCATTCAGAATTGGTATCCCCTACTTACAACGAACTGATAATGGGAACCTTTGATGGAAATTCTGTCCGCGGCATCCCTAGTGAATGATTTGCTAAGTGAGGTGCAGCCCATTGGCCGCAGGACGCACTGGTAAGTGCGACACAACTTGTTGTTGGGGCGAGCATTGTGATCGAACACAACTGAAGGAAATTCCAGGCCCTTGGCCTCAATCCTTGGAGCTCAGCGCAGTACCAGACACCATGGAAACTCCGTGCGTCACTATGGGAATGCGACGCGGGTTTTTGATGCTGCAAATTCATCGCAGTCGACTGCGATCGCAATCCACTCGATCACAGTCGATTCGATCCACGACGATGTGGCACCGTGCGAAGCAAAGGCCATGTTTGCCAGGGTGCACTCAAATGTGCAATTGTGTGATTCTCTCAAATTGATTATTGTAGTATTGACACTAACACGTGTTGTCATGAGGGTTAGCAACCTGTTGTGAATGGAATCGTGGCAGAGTGGGTATTGAGAGTCGAATTGTGCACCTTTTGACATAGCCGAGGCACCAAGGCAATGGCTGCAGGGATTGCTTCGATAAGCGCCTCGAGAGGGTCAACCGTTACCTTCCCCTTGAGTAAAGACAAGTTATTAAGGGTTCAGGCACGGTGCCGGAAGTCAAATGCGCTACATGTTCTGGACATGGCAACATGAATCTCCCATTATTCAGGTGAACCAGTTGCAAAGATTATCTGTCAGGTTTTGCATTGATATGGATATAAGACCTGCAGATGGCTGCTGTTGAACTCGTTCGGGTCGCCACTTATAGCATGCATAAATATTATCTTACTCTGAACGAAATGACGGTGCAGCCCATACCTTCCGAAATTCATAGGTTGTTCAGTGCAAGACACCATCGTGTGTCTCTAAGTGACAAACGATATGCAGTTGACTTGGCTGTGCAAAGAAGCACGTTATGGAATTACACCTCGCTGATGCATAGGATATCATACCCGTGAGTCTGCTCGACACACCACAGTGACATGTACTCCCTCCGTCCAGATATAAATGTCCGGATCTGTTTGGAAGACCACATGTTTATAACGCAAATGTCATTTTCAACCAACCATCTGACCAGAGCATTACACAAGAGTCCGGTAGTGTGTCTCAAATTCTGTGAACAACGGGTGAGAACATTAGACTTGGCCGTACTTTGACCCACCGGCTTCGGACCCCAGATTTTGAATTTCCACAAATCTCCCTGACCCACCCCACAAGCCGGCTCCCCGAATGGGGTTACCTAGCAACTGATGGTGCGTGACGCAGAATGGATGTTTGTGGCCACTGTCTTGGCTGAGAGTTGGAGGCATATCCACAAAGCAGCCAGATTGTGGAACCGAGATCGGCACGATTCGATTGTGGATCGCGTCCTTGGTTTCGACCGACAAATGAGATTCTGGCTTGAGGATTTGGGATCCAGAATTCGGATGAGTTCACTGCCACAGACTTTTGAGAATGCAGCGCTGCCATGATAGATTCTCTATGGGCACCAAGAGTACTGTGAGTGTTTCGATGGTGGCCTCGCCATGCAAACAACAAAATACTCAGAAAATGGTTGTTACGTGCCTGCCACAAGTAACACCTACTACTTTGAAGCAGACTCTCCCGAGAGATCTCTTATGCCACCCAACAGTATGCAAGTGCGGCCAGTAAAAAGTGGCCCATGGGTGCAATTGCCATTGTGTGTGGCGTTGGCTTGAGTTACTTTCAGGTGATGGGCTAGGGTGGGATGGAAGGGTTTACGCCATGCCTAGTGTCAAAAATTATCTTCCTGGCGATCGGCCCAACTAGTCGATCATTGAGATCTTTCTATTCAACTTGGCCAGGTGGCCACCTTGGAGTCCCTCATGGTGCCTCCTTGGCCACGAACTGGAAGCAAATAGCATTGGAAGCATAGAGGAGAGGACACCCTTACTATGGCATTAAAAGTTGCCTACTTGCTAGCTGACCGAAGGCAAGCGGGGTTGGGGTCTGAGAAATTGGGGTGGGGTAAGGTCAAATCTATGGTAATTGAACCAGTAGCCCAATCGCTACAACTTCCGATTTTAGTGAGCTATCCAGGCATCTATTGCATGGGCACTTTTGAGTGCACCTTTGGCCCTCGCTCGGAAGAAAGTGGTTGGGAGTGAGGGTTGGGGGGCGGTTAAGTTTCAGCAGGTTACCAGCAATTTGGCCATCATAGTACACAGTGCATGCAAATGCTACCCAAAATGGGGCATATCCATGATCCTGAGGGATCAACGGATTGACAATTGGGGGTATGGCGGTTTCTCATTACGGTCAATATGGCTCTACTGATTGACAACAGCTATAATAATTTCCAGGTTAGCGTATACAAGAATGACACTGTCGGCATATATACAACTTGAGCAAGTATAGTTGCATCAAATTATGTGTTTTTATAAACAAATGCGCCTAGCAGTAAATACAATTCAGTGCAATAAACATCTAAGAACATAAACTCCAACATATAAAATTCAATCTCACCATGTCAGCTTGTGGCTTCCAGTCTTCCACCCCGGGAAATAGAGACCTCCACATGGTGTGAACAGCTTGGTCATCCATGTCCCGGGGTGAAACAATACCGCGCATAATGCAGTAGTGCTCAGCTCCGAGGAAACCTGCACTCTTGGCCAAGTCGTCTGGCTGTAAAGCTGACACGTACGATGTCTTTTTGTGGTCAGTATTCCACCCACCTCTGTCGTCCAGCCCCTGCGCAGTCACCCTGCAATGCACCACAATTTATCATTATCAACTCAATACTATTGCAGCCTGCATTGCATATGCATACTTCCTCCAACTCATATTAAACATCATCTATGAATTCGACACATCACCTATTCATCATATATTATATATTTTCCAATAAAATTGTGTCCAAAGCTGCGCCTATGTTTTCAAAGTACATGGTCAAAATTTCAAGTTCATCCATTAAGAATTGAGGATTTGAAAGTACTCTGTAGCAAGGGTCCTCAAGCCAGAAATACACCCATTTTCAACGATTCCGCGAAAAAGGTCGCCTTTGATGCTTTAAGGAGCACGTTATCATGGCGGCGAAATGGAGCCACCCGGGCAGAACTAACCATGCTGTCTGGATATAAGATTGACGTGGTGCTAGCAAGGAAGAGCAGCGATAAGAAACGCGTTCCGAAGGCCCTGATTGTGTGATTCGCAGTAGCTCACAGCTAAAATTCAGTGCTGGTCTGCTGGACCGGAGTGTGTTTTGATAAAGTCGCCGTGTACTCCTCCCACATGGCCGGTAACATTCCCCGGCCCGGGAACATACTCTTCGGTGTGGCACGTACCACCTTTGCGCCTATGGCCAAGTCGTCGCGCCTTGACTTGCCAGGAAGGGGGCTAACGTCCGGAAACACGGACGTTCCCCCAAGCATAAGTAGTGGCAAGCGCCGCCACAGCTACGGGTCGACAGACTGCCGACCCTGCAGGGCGAGAATGTACAATCTCGTGCGGCACAGCACAGGCCGGCGATAATGGCCAAGTTGGCCCTCCGTGGCCAAAGTATAGTGCCTAACGCAAGTTTAGCTCTGCACCATGAAAGGAGCAGGCAGTGGGAAAAGGCTATCCAAGGCGCAGTGAAAGATTGGCAAGAATGATTTTTGGACAAGGATAGCGCCGATCAACAGGGGAAATAATCGATTGATAGAGCAAAGCCTCCACGACATATACACTGGAAAGCGCTGAAGCTTGCAGCTAGAAAACACAGGCCACAAGGCTGGGGAAAGCTTGTTCCGTAGACAAAATGTATGGACGCTCTCCTTGCCAGAAAACAACACGATCCAATATCCGTTAATTTTGACGGGACTGGCGGGCAAGGGGAAATCCAGTCGCCAACCCGGTTGTAGGGGTGCATCGCAACGAAGGTGGCCTTTCACGCGGTTTGAGTTGAGAGACGGCCAGGCCACCGCAAAAAGGTTCATCGACTTGGTGCAAAGGCTTAGGAAACGAGGGTATGCTCTTAGGATTCTGAGATAAAATTTCGTTTCGGCAATTGGTTGTTGCCCTTGTTGCCTCTCCACGCGGTCGCCTTTTTCTTTGTAAGTGCCCTTCTTCGCTGCCAGTCTACGGCATATCGCCCCTTCTGTGGTGCTGGGTGGCCACCGTGCAGGACGAGACCTTGTGAATCAAAGTCCCAGTCGGCCTGCAGGGGCGGCAGTCTAGCGACCCGCACCTGTGGCGGCGCTTGTCGTTACTGGTGCCTGTGGGAACGTCCTTGTTTGCGGGCGATATCCCCCTTGCTGTCGCGACTCAAGGCGCGACTACGCCGACGAATTTGTATTTAAAATAGAGGGCATTTAGTATGGGCCAAAGGAAGTTATATGTTGCACGTATGCATTACACATACAGTGCCACTAACTGAAATACGAACGGTACATGGAATAGATGCACAGCTGTAAATCAATACTATAAGCATCACCATACAGATGCACTATCTTATGTTTGCGGTTTTGCCTTAATTGTATCCTTGGATATATTCATCACTAAATACTGACTAGTGCGCAAAGAAATCATCTCACAAAGAGCACACATCAGAGTTTGTACAGGCGCCAGCATAGGAAACTTCATTTTAAAGATGAAAAACTTACTGGTCTTATGGGTAGCTGAAACATAGGAGCTGAACGATCTCGATGGATTTTCCGAGGGTCTGGATTTCTTTCATTTCAAGCATGCCATGCAATTGCAACCGCTGCAATATGTTACATATTGTATGCAATACACTTGTGTAGAGTACCTATTGACATATCCATTTGCTAAAATTGGTACGTCCACCTGTTTCAGGACAACTAGGGCAAGCATATAAGCTTGATTCGGGTGTCCAAAGTGTCCTTTTCATCAGAGCTGCAGAAGTAGCACAACATAAACTTTGTGGAGCTTGACTTATGCTGATGTTATGACAAGACTGTGAATATGAGCAATGTTAAACACATATGTGGATGTTGCCCAAAACAGGTCAAGGCAATGGGTGTGGTTGAATGTACAGTTCACTCGCTATATTGAACATCACAAGTTTTTCAATATAAAGTTTACAGCTATGCTGAAAACAAATATCATTATTGTAATTTTCAATGCACTAAAACCTTACCCAGCAATGGTCTGTGCTACCGCTCCATGGCGGCGATCAACGTGCAGTGTGGCAGACATTGTCACTTCTAGTGTCTTGTACAGCTTTAGTCGACGATTCCTCTCCTTTGCATAAGTGCTTCCTGTGAAGATTGGATCATTGTAGAAGTCTTCCTTCTTCTCGATTGGGTTTGGTAATCTCTCTCCATTCACGTGCACTTTCTGAAACATCCAATCCACGAGCGACCCCACAGGACATCCGTAGACATCCTTTGACCTCACCACACAGTCCGCCTGGCAACGATTGTTTTTATTGGTTTTGCCACCGTCACAAACGATGTACACGGTCATCATACCACCATCGCCCAGTTGTTGGAATCCTTCAGGATAATGGAAGCAGAAAAGATCCGCAAAAGTGCAGAAGGTTGTCTTTTGGAACCGCCACAGTGACTGGTACATCATTGCAGTGAGCGCTCTGTGCACAAACAAGACATGGCTCTCAAAATTTGTTATTCAGCGTCACATTATGTGCAGATTGCAGGACAAGTGAGCCACAGCACTGTTGCCTCACAGCAGCGCAGCATCTATGTTGCACTGACAAGTCCACAAAAAATGCGAACCAGCCAGCACGAATTTTCTTTTGTGCATCTCCAGTATTTCAGTGCGCTTCAGTGCATTTCCGGTATTTTCAGTGTCGATCAGTCGCCAAGGCTCATCGTAATTAACACTGAATCCCCTTTACCATAATTTTTAAATCAAGATTAGTTACCTTACAGGCACTGCTACTGACATTATTCCTAATGAAAACTTTGCACATGGATATTCCGCCTCTCGTTTTACAAGTGTAGGGTCATTGGCCACTTTCCTGTGCCTGATTGGGCGTACGACACATGCACTCATATATTCATCCGTACCAGTTGGTTAGCGAGCAAGTGATATGACGTAGGCATGGAAAATAGGTATTATATACGATTCTACAACTCTTGCGGAACCATTGTGTGATAGCTTACAATGTTGTTAAAATATGCATACATTTGAAATTCCACTGGCCGCCTTCGGTAAATTTGGTAATTGAAACGAGTGGCGACTAACAAGCACACTGTTCTCTTTTGCAACGATTCACAGGCGAAGCAGTCTCCCGTTGTTGCATCACTTCGTACTGTCTCTTACATAGCATTTGCTACACGCTGGGCAGGGCCTGCTGTCGTGGCAACATGGTGAAACAATAGATGTTGTATAATCTGTTGTTGGGAACCAACAAGGATGTTGGTCCCGGGGAAGGGGGAAGGAGAGAGAGAGTATCTTGGAAATTAGTTGCTTGGCAGGATGTTTCAATTATAGTGGCCAATGCTGCACAGTTTGTATTCACAAAAATTCATACATAATGGATATGGAACAGGTTACGGGGTGGCCCCATATCCTGGATATCGAATATGATATGGACGCCATATCCGGGATGCATATCTACGATACGGCCATATCCTGGATTTGGGCGCTTCATGTCCAGGACAAGGGGGCGCCCATATCCTGCAACATGGCAAGCATATGGGCGAGTATATGACCATATTACATAATGGAGACCGCCATGTCCTGGATGTGCATATCAAGGATATGTATATTTTTTTCAACATTTGTTTCGCAGATAGATCCGTGCACGTCGAATTTACTGAATATAGCATTTTCGTAGATCGCAGTACACTTTTTGTACTGACATGGACTCCCATCATAACCAAATCCTTCTGCACTTCCACTGGAATATGCACATATTGGGCTTTGGCGGGACACGCTTTGGACCACGATGCATTCATTTGCGATGACGTGAACTCCTTTCATGACAGAATATTTCTGCATTGCTACTGGGATTTCCACGTATTGTCCTTTTGCGAGCCACACCTGTTTTTGCCCTTCACGCAACGTAGCATCAATGTGGATACTTACAGAATTATCATGTTCTGCCATTTCAAATATATGCCACTGTCCACAAAGCGCCAACTGCTTAATATGAGACAGATCAGAAAGTTCAGAGCAACTCCACTGTCATGGGAACACCTCCATAGGGACGTGTGTATTTTATAGGATGTAATTTGGACGTTGATATTCGATTTAGGGTGATTGTGAACAATCAGCGCATATCATCTGACGGTTGATATGTAATGATTGTTTCATGTAAAATCCAAATACAGTATTCGTCGGAGGCATAAATTTGTAGGCACGAACTTGCCTTCCACTGACTACAATGCTTCACTCAATATGCGCGGGAACAAATGTTTTAGGAGCTAATGACAGGAAATGGTGCAGCTGCGCCTGCATGGCAGACGTTACAGTTGGCTACATGACAACATATTCATTCAACACATCTTGCATGCCATCTCACTCACCTGTGGAGAATGTCCTCACGAGCGCCAGCCTTGAACAGTTCCAGGCACATGTCTCTGTTCAGGCTGGGAAGGAAGTCGGAATGCGGCACCTTCATTTGCCTATCAACCATATCCCTGCGTGGACATACACACGCCCACACGGACATGCACGCATTGCTTAGAACTGCATATTCAATGTGTGAAGATGGAAATTCACTTGGAACTTGTGAAATCGGAAACCTAAGCGAATTCGTTTTGTATCTGTTTTACTTTGGTGTCATGATCTTGGCTTTGTACTCTGAGTCTTGTTCTGCAGGAAGCACGAGGCGCAGCAACGAAATTACAATGTATCGCGGGGAGTACACAAATCCAGCGATCTTGTCTTACATGTGCAAGTCATATGTAGAATGGACTGCTGAAAATGCAACGAGATGCTTTAGCTTGGGAAATACACTACAACAAATTTGGAATGTTCCCGATTCCGACATATGACAGTCAATGTCACATATTCGGACTCCAGTTTTAAGCTGTACAGCGATTGTCAGGTGCCTCCAGTGTGCTTGCAGGTGGGATAAATTGGACTAGTGATGGCAGTGAACCAGTGGAGTGCAGCAGATATGTACGATGCGTTGAGCAGACTGTCACCATCCCCACCGACCATCCGTGAATTATTCAGTGCACCAATCAGTCGTATGCCATAGCAAGGCAATGGCTGCGATTTGACACAGGTTATCTTAAGGCGCTAAGACATGATATCTACACAGCAGACAAAATCAAAATTTGAACTCCCATGAGGAGATGAGAGAGAAATTTTGTAGTTGTTGCAACTAATTGCTGAAAATATAGCAGCGCTGCTTACCAACTGGTGGTTGCTGAGATTAAGCAAGCAGCTATTGGGGATAGAACACCATCGATGCGGTGGTGCGAGTCCTTGCAGGGCTGCTCCCATGGAACAGTGTAAGCGCAGCTACGACCGTTCATCATCAACAAATAACACTAGCACCATTCGCAATGGCCGTTGAAAGCAACGGATTTCGGTAATGGCCGCCAAAAATTTCAGTCATTCGTATTCTCACGACAGATCACAACTCATGGTTCATATTTCAGCGATTATACATTTTTTTCTGGCGTGGCTGTTGAAGAAGTGGTATGGGGAGGCCCTTCCTCCTTTGCAACAGAAAATAGTGAAATAATCAATCAATCATTCGCATTGGCACTACAGTATATTGAAATGTGTGCAAATGACATTCTTCGGCGTCTCATATGCAGCATATTCTGGCTAAACCCAATGGAAAGGCTCGTCTCCGTTCCCAGAAACCTCAACAGATCTGGGTATTGCATCTGATTTTATTTTGTACAGCGGCCCGAGAATTTACTGCCGTGATTGGATACGACATGAAATGTGCGAGCACAATACATCAGTATCTTATACCATACATACTTTTGCGTGTTGCAGCGGTGCCAAAATACAGAAGTGTTCGCAAATCCAAATTGACCTGACTGCCACGTTACAGGGTACCACAAAGATCGATCACATTGGAAGCAAGTATACTCTCTAACTGCAAGACACCGCATGTGCCTCGCAATCATTTACGAGCACGGCTTTCAAGGACGACACTGTAGTGTGATATCATTTTCCCAAACACAACTTGTTCGCAGGTGCCAGAACGCTGGAAATGGGAAGAAAAAATTTGTGTTTCTTGCGCTTTTTTTCACTTACAAGGCGTTCTGATGGTGCGCTTCTTGTCAATTCAAGCAAGTGACAAGACACTAGATAGAGCCCATACATTAGCAAAACGTAAGAACGCTCAAACATGCATGAAATGTTTTGAATTGATTTGTAGGCATGAAAGCGAAAAACTAATTCATAGTGACGTTTTCCGAGTGCAATTTGGGGGCTATACATACTGCGCTTCTAAGCTGCAACCCACTCACTCGTGGCGCTGCTTGGTTCGTCTGCGCAGCAATGTCTTGCGGAGCTCCTTGACTTCCAGCACGCGCCACAACTCCACATCCCTATTTATCCGTCCCCGAACCATGGATTGGAATTCTGCAAAGCGATGGAGCGATGCAACAAGAATGCCCAGGACACTGACGGTCATTTGGCAATCGCTGGGATCCACCGGATTTGCAGGCTGTGCGAACCCATGAAACTCCACCTCTCCAAGGCGAACGGATGCATAGGATGGGGTTTTGTTTCCCCATAGAGAGCCATGCTTCGACGCATGAATCACAAAGTCCTTGGCGTTGTCTGAGTTGATGTACTGGGTGCTCTGAAGTGGGTCATTCAAGTACAGGTACAGCTGCGGCACGCAATGGACAGAACAAAAATGTCAGAGAATATGTTTATATACCAGTGGTCACAACTTTATACGCATCAATTAACACCGACGTTGTTACGTGGTACTACAGGCTGTGTCGTCAAAACCTATGCATTTGCTCATTGTGATGTGCACTGTGGTCTTCCCTCAGAAGAATATGTATTCGCTGAGTATTCCAGCACAGCAGAACTTTCACAGTGGCATGTGATCATAACACTATATACATAAGCAGTTTGAATGAGAGTTATTTGTATTCATGCAGCATGCAACGAGCAAAAGGGAGGAAGCTGAACTCAATAAGCTGAATGGCATCAACGTATTGC
Organism: Ostreobium quekettii; assembly: GCA_905146915.1. Classification (NCBI taxonomy): domain Eukaryota; kingdom Viridiplantae; phylum Chlorophyta; class Ulvophyceae; order Bryopsidales; family Ostreobiaceae; genus Ostreobium; species Ostreobium quekettii. The sequence continues at coordinate 14,991 of CAJHUC010000021.1, forward strand.
CACGTATTGTCTTCTCATATTGCAATATTGGCTGTGAATGAAACTTTATGAAGCATCTTATGAACAATCACCAAATGCCAGAATTCGCAGCACCAGAAAGAGGCACTAGTTCTGCGGTCGCTGTTTTCACTTCCAGCCACACGCCACCCTGGGATGTGGCTGACAAACTATAGTAGTAACGAAATCAGGTCACTCGATTCATAGCGCGATATGGCCCAGTGCATCTTAGGACTATTTTAAACTTCTATATGGCTTGGAACCCTTCCAACGCCGTTGGAAAAAGCCTGCTTCTTTCACTTAAAACATCACTTGCTACATGTGTGCTTATGCTGCAGTTTTCGTTATTGAAGTTGCACAACGCATATTTGCCCAATTACGCAGTCCAGCGGTGAGGGAATAACCGACGTCCACCGATACGTTCCGGAACTTTCCATGTTTTTTTGCTATGGGAGATCCACGGCACCCCGCTTCTGCCTCAAAAAGAAACACAGTAATGCATTCATGCAGATCATAAATATTCATCTCAGGTCCTTTTTATTATCGATACAATCTACCAGTGTGGGTTTCGAAGCATATACCAGCAAACAAACGTATGTTGTAAATAGCGCCAACCAGGAGCTGACGTGCAATGCAGCGCCTTTACAACCTGGACCGTGTATGCACGCGAGCATCGAAAATGGCAGTAGTTGTGCAAATTAACCTTTAATATCGCATAATCGGGTCAGCGTTCCATGACAAATGCTCTTGGTGACGCGCCAACATTTTCTGCCTAGCGGCAAACCTAGTAATCGAGTGTCAACACTTGGAAAGCCGCACAAAACGCATTGAATGACGAGAACAAACAGTACAGTGCAATACATATAACAGAGCACAATTGGACAACATATCGCACATTAGTAGCATGCTTTATCAAAAACGAACATATAGCCAGTGAAAATTCTAATGCGCAAAGTCCAATACGTTTTTTTTATGGAAACAACAGTGCAAGAAGCGTGTGGCTGCACATAGACAATTTGAACCTCCATGTGGACGACTTGACAACCATTGTAGCCACATCGTTTTATGCATGCAGCCATTGCGCACGTGAGGTATCAATGTACCCATCTGAAAAGCATCTCACTGCATTGAAGTTTGTGCATGCAAATTGTTTTCAAATTGGGTGATCATTCTCACAATGCAAAAGCCCATGAATTTCTTCGTTCATGCGTCAAGATGCAATTTTGCACAACAATACTACACATTGTCGTGTTGTATATTATGTTGCAGCTCTACCAACAGTAAAATCTGGGTTGTGCAATTCAGTAGTGTACCCTACCAGCTTGCATATTCCCTGATGGTCAAAGTAAAATAAAAAAATTGGTTTGAGAGTGTACTATAATGTACTTCCTCTGTCCCAAATTAAATGAAACAATCTGTTTGCATGGTCGTATTTTTGCCAAACTCTCTTAGTCTTGCCTAAAAATTTGACCAGAGCACCACAACTCACGTTGGTACACACTGCCAAATTTTTTGTGAAGAACGGATAAGTATTAGTCAAATGGTTGTACTCTGAACCCAGAGGATTTTTCCGAAGAACCCAATTTTCTCAGCCTGCCGGCCCAAACCCCCCAAAACTGGCCCCTCGACCAGGTCGCTTTGCGACTATCGGTACGCAGCGCAGAGTGGATATATTTGGCCGCTGCCATGGCTGTAGGTCGGAGGCATTCCTCTCGAAGTACAGAGGGAGCGAAACCAAGTTTCGTAGGTCTCGATCGCCGATCGCGACCGTGGATTCGACAATCCATTCAGCATTTCAGATTTGGATCGGGAAGCCGAGATATCGCCGAACTTCACAACCATGGCCTTTCCGTAAGGAGCTACTGCCATAGGTGGGGTGGCCACAAGTGTTCAGGCCACCATAAGAAATTTGGAGAACTGCGATTGTCAATTCGCTGCATGACAGCGAATAGATCTTTGGAAGCTGCTGTGCCTAGCACAGGCCACAAGGAGCACTTCGAGTACCGCTCAAGCCGCTTTGAAAGATGCTGCTGCAAAAAATTTTGGACGCTGTCCTTGCAGAACGCAGCAGCGCCATTACGCACCACCTGGGGTCTCCGATGGAGCATCCACACCCTCTATCGGTCGTGTTTGGTGGGATTCTTGCTCTTTTGTTGGCAGGTGTTCCTTGCACCAAACACGCCATTGACTGGATATCGGCAACGAACGGAGAGCGTTCGGTGCACGTAACAGTTCTGTGGCTGGTCTTCAGACACCAGAAGATCTGTTGGCAATAATAGATCCTATATATGTCCTTGCGTCGCGGTGGACGGTGGCGGGGATTTCCGCAAATCCGTGATGGCGAGATGGGCAGCCAGGCGCCATCTCTGCCTGTTGTCCATCGCGATGGGTGCCGATCGTTGCAATAGAATCTGAGCGAGGTTGGCCGCTCTACCCTTCCAATGCCCTGAAGTCCAGAAAGAGGGCATGCACTTGTGTACTGGGTCATCTCGGGCCCAGGAACCCATTTTCTGGAGGGCGAGGGGTGCCCTGGGAGGGACTAAATTCTGGGCTGGAGTAGTGCATGTTCAATGCATTGCCAAATGCACTACACTAAATATTTCCCTTCGATACTTTGATAGCAGCTACAACATATACAGGAGTTGCTGCAGTTGCATTTTCAAGAAAAACAAAGTAGTCCTCGATACAAATTCAGCATCACAGAAAATTGTTTCATTTAATTTGGGACAAAGGAAGTACAAAAAAGTTTGGCTACTGATACACAGCCAAATTTGCTGATTCTCACGATTTACTGGTTAACACAAAATATACCTATGATGGGGCGCAGCAACTACCATTTAATTTCAGGTGCATGTCAATGCTTACCAAGAAAGCGTTCCATCTGGCATAGTATGTGTACAGTGTCGTGCAGCCCGATGAAACCACCATCGTTCTTCGCTCCTCATCATCCACGATAGTTTTCATGAAAGTGAGAAGAGCACCACTTTCTTCTGCTGTGTCCCCATCCAAGCCAAGAGCGAAGCTGACGTATTTTACATCTCTCTCCTTGCATTTCTCTGCCAATGTCTGGTATATTCTTGTATGCATCTCGCACGCGTCTTCGTCAGAGCCCGCGATGTCCATGGCATCCGCGTCGCCCATGACGACATCTCCATCTGCTGTCCCCTGCTGAAGCATCAATTCCAATTGTATGTGTGTCATCCCATTGAAAGTGCCAGGGTGGAATGAACATTGGCAACGATAAAAACTATCATAAAAATAACAACAAAGTTGTCTAATGTCTTTTTGATAAGTTTCATGGAAACAATCCTACACTGTGGGACAATGGGGGTGTCCGAGGAGCATTTGAAAACTTTGGACACGTCTGCATAGCATGCAGGCGTTTCCAAGCGGCCATTGAAAATCGCCCAAGGCTCAGGGACGGTTCCACAAGTTCCCTAGATGCGGCCAGAGTGTCCAAGGCGCTGGGACCCATCCTGAGCGTCCGAGGCCTTGGATGTGACTGGTGCATGCGCGGAAACTCCAATTCCCCAGAGGTCCAGAGAATGCGCGGTCAGTGTGAATGTGTTTGAAAAGCGATGGTATGCCAGGAAAGTTGTGCGCGGAACATGCGGACAGTTTGAGGGCATTAGGGGAATGCTCTGCTGTCAGGAACAATGTATGCTAAAAGCGTGGATAGGTTGAGTTTGTCCGACATAGATACAACATTGTAGTGGGGCCGGACACACTTAAACTAGGTAGTTGATGTTTCTGTTTAATTCCGAAATTGAAACTGCAATATCTGAAGAATCCCCGAATTTCCATTTATTATATTGTTTTTGATATTCACAAATTCAGCTAAGTCATTGGTTTTGAAACTCGCTGCAGACAGCTGATCGGCCTTCCAAAAATCCAATACCATCGCATCGCCACGGAATCCCCAATCTGTGAGGAACATAGTGGTTCAATGCAATAGGCACAAGGTTGCATTTGTAGCCATAAAATTCGAGTAAAGTTTCTTTCAAATTAAATGCGGACCCCTTCCAAAATAGCTTTACACTGCACAAATGCCGTGATATCACAATTACTGTGTATGCAACAGACATGGTTCAAGTCGGAAGGCTATTATCGACAACATGCATCCAGTACACAGATGCTCTACAGGTGATTGGTAATTATACTATATAGATCTATTATACACATGCAAGATACGTTAGTAAGTGCGTAGTAGCAGATTTGAATCCTGCCTTTTCAGAAATTTGTAGTGGTTCATTGAACAGGCCATTTATTCTGGCAGATCAATGATAAAAACTTGCAATCTGCATCCCATCATCCCCCCTCCCCCCCTTTTAAGTCTACAACAGTTGAAGAGTTGTGCAGCTCCTGAGAATACGAGAAAGAAAAGAGAGTGCCAAAGGTCTTCAAGATATCAGCACAGCGCTTTGTCGATAGTACGTGCTGCACCATGGGGAAGCTGCATTTGGCGGCGATGAAAATCGGCAATACCACACGCCCAACACAGCTGCGTGCGGCTGCCTGATGCGGGAACGCTTTATAAAGCACACAGAAGGGGATCAAGCATGTGCAGTGGCTAGTAAATGATGGAAAGCGGTGTAGCAAAAATTTTAGAGAGGTGAGCTGGCTCAATCCACATGCGAAGTGGATTTGCAAGGGTTCAACAAGCGTAAACCCGATTCCTAAGCTCTGGACGCCCCCGCATTCGAGACCTGGCACCCCACCATGCCAATTAACATATTGCAACATGTTTTACCAAAGCTGCTAACATCATCGTCCACTATCGCTGGGCCAGAGCGCCATGGACAAGAATGGAACGAAACGTGCAAGTTTCCATTTATGGAACTTGTTATGGTATGTAATCCCACATCTTTAAGGATGAAAATGTTGTAAAAGTTTCCGTTTTGGCGATGTACTTCCAAACCCAACACAAGAGCGCTGAATTTAGTGTGTTTCAAATGAAATACTTACTTCCATGTTTCCATGTCAGTCAGTCATATTTCCCAACAGCGACTACACCCACGTGTGCCGAGCAGCATTTATGCAACCAGCAAGGCTTTGTAAGAATCTTGCTTGGGTAGCATGTGCTTCCCTCAGCATTTCAGAAGGTATAGATCTATACAACAGCCCATTGAGGATAGCAACATTGTGTAAGTTAAGGGTAGCTAACGGCACACAATAGCTTACCTCGTACCATAGTATATGTTGTTATATACATTCACCTTTTTGCGTCATGAAATTTCATTCACTCCCATATTACACTCATTGAATGCAACTTGGGTGCAACAGCCTGCAGTCCAAATTTTGCCTGGGTGTCTTCAATATGTAGGCAATTCTTCTGAATGCCGTGGCACCCAAGCTAGGGGGCGGTGGCAGGGAGTCGGGTGGGATAGGGCGCTGGGAAAGTGGCCTCGATTAGACGGTTGGTATGCATACAATACAGGACGTCCATTGCATTTATATGTAAAAGTAGGCAGCTGCCTTCTTGATATGGGAACCGGAGCCTCTTGCGTTGCAATTGCATGATGAGGACATCAGGTAAGCAACATAACATCAGTTTTCAGACAATTTTATTTTGCAAGGCAGTTTGCATTGATTTGCAATCGGAGCAAGCCATGCTATATTTCAGGGACTTGATCTTCATTCATTGTTGGCTGCAATCCATTCCGTTATCATAACGTGACAGGGAGATACAGTAATTGTATCATCTACACAACTGTTGTGTAGCCATCATCTACACAACTGTTGTGTAGCCATCATCTACACAACTGTTGTGTAGCCGCGCATTGTCGAAACATCGTTATGTTATAGCGAGGAAGATTTCACTAGTACAACTCAATTTATGATAACACGATTTCCTTGAAGGGAGTTGAAGGTTGTAGCATATTTATGCCTAATCACATCGCAAAAATGACATTAGCAATAGTCAAATACCACAATATAGTTATCTAGCTATGTTAAGATACGTACAGGAGTTTGCACGACTATTAATAACCGGGGATTACAAGCTCAAATGCCCGGGGATAGTGTGCAACATTCTGGATGGCAGTGTATGTGAGCGGATTGCATTGTTGTGGAATAGGTTCCTCCACATCAAAGCAACTGTCACATCAGTTGATATCTGAATATGCGTTTGTAATCCACCATCGTATTGTATGGATCTACGATTCGATTACCAAGCCAGTGTCTAGGCTCTATGGTATCCAGTGTTGCAAGAATGAAGGCTTAGGGCAGGGGTAATAAGATACAATGGAAGGAGGACTCAAAGAAATCATAGGCAATGAGATAATTGACAAAATCAGCATAGAACTTTAACAATATTGATGAAATGACAGTGAGACTCAATTTTCAGGTCACAATGACATTGTTTAATTCAGTGGCGTCGGCTGTTCATCTTCACACCAACGTCATGACACAGTAAACCAAATCTGGTGATGTATTTCCGGCTGTCTTGAAGACTTCGAAATCAAGGAAGTAAATTTGTTGATGACCTGGATGAATAGGCAATATTAATGACAACTGCTGTGACCTAACACTTGGGAGATGGCGTATTTATTTCGTGCTAGTTTTGATGAGTTTTAGTGAAATGATGAGGATTCCAAGATTGCAGCAAGAGCTCTACGAAACGCTTTTCCAGGGAAACACCAAATAATTATCCTCGCTACTTCAAATATGTAATATTGTAATCATGAATTTGCTGAATTTTCTATGTTTTGGTGTAAGACACATTGGTATTGATTATGGAGCCAATATTTTATGTTTTAGAGCCATGCCATTTACTTTTGACCACATCTGCACATTTCATGAGGTGAATAGAAAGGCAAAGGCACACTCTTTGGGTCATGTTGGACAGATTTTTTTGGAACTTTCTTGCTTTCACTGTATATGGGACCGGAATTTCGGTGGCAACTTAAAAAGGGAAGCTCTTGGGGGTTTTGTAACTTGTTGTGGATTTGGATGAGCTGGCCCAATGAAACTGACTGCGAGGCTGTGAAGGTGCTCCAAAAGCTTACTAGGTCGATGTGCTAGACCATTGATGTTGTGGCTTTAAATTGCAAAATCAATGTCACCAACAACTTTGCAGTAAATATTTACAATGATGGTTCTGCCATAAACTCACAAAGGTGTCTGTGAAACATCGTGATATAGCTTTAGATATGTGGCCGCTGTGGTTTTGGTTTCATTTTGCAAACGCAAGGCACCTTTGGTGGTAACCTAACATGCATGTCTAATGGCCTTATCATGGGTTGGCGTTGGCCAGGTCGCATTAACAATTCGCTTGCATTGTGTATATTGCAGGGAATTATTTCGTAGTTATTGCAAAAGGGAGAGCTGCAGGGAGGCAATGCACTAATTTTGTCAATTTTTGGATATTGTGGCTCGACAGCGAGCATGCAAGGCTGCGAAAACAACCTTAGGAATTCCCTTGTGGCTGTGGCGCAAAGTGGGTATTTGTATCTTTGAGGCTGCGCAAATGAGAATCACCTTTTCGTTATGCAGATAGACTGGAATTGATAATCGATCCATACAGTGGGACTTCGGACTCCTTCTGATTTTAGCATGTTGTGGATCACAGAGGAAAGCGCCGTAACCCACGTTGAGCATCAGAGCTGACGTCAGGCAAGCACGAGCTTTCTTGCGTGCTCCTGTGCTATATTCCATGCCCCCCGCATTCTGCATCGGCCCGCCACTTGCTCCCCCACCCACCCACCCGCACCCACCCACCCACCCATTCCCCGGGCGCGTCATCACGCTCTCCCCCGCACAATAAAAGCATACCGGCGCGCCTCACATCTTAGTTTTATTGTCGCCTTTCACGGCAGCAACCAAAACCGGCGCCAAAAAATGATGGGACACTAGAGGTCGCTGCATTACGCCTCGCCACCGCTGCTGCAGATTTATCGGCAAAGCAAACTGGTGCCTGGCTAATGTAGTACATTACATAACATTACGCAGCAGTAGATAAGGCGCAAATAACAGCAACAACAAATGACAGCTGTTTGGATGTCGCTATGCATTGGATACAGCCTGGAGGTCCCGTTTACCTTGGTTTCAGTTATAGTAGTATCAATCTGGTCACTAAGAAACGTAAGAACATGGCGTTTGATTAAGGAATGAATATTCTGACAATTTGTAGTTGGATTCGACTTGATTACGTTGTGGTGATAGTACATGCAACGAGATGTAAGAATGTGTGAAAAACGCTCTTGCATTGTGGCTGCACGTGAAGCTGAAGTGAACAATGTCCCATTGCGTTATCTTGCATACCCCCCGCGTTGGGTAACAACACCGGCCATGTTTCGTAATGCAGGGGGCGGTAGCTAAAGGACCCCGCCCTAGTCAACACCCCCCGGGCTATCCTCTGTGATGTACTGTACTTTGCGTAATTACTGGTGGAGGCGTACAAAATGTCTTTGATGGGTGGCTTGGGGTCGGTTGCAAGTTGAATTTGGAGTCATAAAGGAAACATTATTGATAGTTGGTGCACCATTTGCTTTTGTTCAGTACTCTGCATATGTCAATCGCCTAATTTTTTGCCCCTAAACACACGTTGACAACACATGGATGCACATTGGTACTGATTTTCCCATTCACTATGTTTCGTTATTGTGGTGATCACTTACATTACGTTGTGTACTTTGCATGTATTTGCAATGGATACCAAGGTAGGTAGGCTTCTCATGGGGTCTCGGAAGGCATACGGCTGTTTAGATTTTCGGTTTCAAAATGCAAAAATACGCAGCCTTGGTATCTGCGGCCAATAGGGTAGTTCGAAGTGTCCTTGTACCAATGTTGGAACTATTGGACTCCGGGTTTTGAGTTGTGTTTCACACTGCAGACGGGAATATTTTAAGGATGGGAAATGCGTTGTGGAAGTTTTGGGTAGTTGTTCTTATGGTTGTATGAGTTGTATATATGAAAAGCATCCCATCGTTTTGCAAACAACTCCTGCTTCTGTTTAGTCCGTGGATTTGTGTTCTTAGAGGTTTGCACCAGCAACGCAACATGCGAGTCCTCCCATAGTGCAAAGGCAAATTCTTGGGATTACAGTTAACCGCCCCGTTTTTGCTTGCAATATATATCGAACATATGATCATGCCCCGATTGCAAAGGGTGTGTTGTTGGTGGTACATGTTAGGATTCCTGTTGTGTCAACGACTTAATATCTGGTGACTTGAATTGGGACTTTCCAACATTCCTGGGGACACGATGGGCGGCTACTTTGTTGTCTTAAGGACCGCGTTAATGAACAAGACAGCTTCATGTATGAAAGATTGCAATCAATGCTGACACTGGAACTGGTAATAAAAGCCTGGGAATCAGCCTGAGAGTAGTTCTGTCCAGTTTCAATTTTTTTTGTGTAACCCACCCTCTGGTGCATTACATGGATCTCTGGGGGAGCCATTTGCAAAGCCTTTGTGGTGTTCCGCATAAAATTGTCATGGTGGTGTACTTTCTGTACATCAAAGATGGAAAACTCCGTTCCTTGGAGAACAACATTGTGTTTGTTGTTACTCTATGGCTTTGGTGCCCAATATCTTGAGTTTTTTGGCAGTGCAGTGCACTACAAAATCGCAAGATTAGCATGGCGACGGTGACGGGATGGCACGTAGACGGGAATTCAAAACCTAAACCTTAACGCCCACAAGCCCAATCCTGATCTGTTTTCATATGCATCATTGCCATCACATCAAGATACTCTAAAACAGCAAAACACTGAAGCCCCAAAAATATTATAAACTTTGTATAAACCATAAGATTTTTAAGCCTTAAAACATTGGAAAACTGAAGAAACAAATGGAAAACTTTCGCAACTTTAAAATGCGAGCCCAAAACCATAGAAACTAATCAACAACCAAATCAAAGCCTAAGAAACGCATGAAACCTAAGAATATCGCTGAGAATTGACATCAAAGCTGTCCAGTTGTGACCCATTTATATATTTACCCTGTCGCCGCCTCCACCTGCGGCATTATCTCTGTGACCACTACCATGATTGTGTTCATGGTCCGTATCGGGAACACTGTGTCCTTTTTGAAAGAAGCTGGAACGAGTATCTGCTCTTTGATATACAGTGCATTAATTTCTGAGGAGGCATGGTCAGCAGCGCGGAGGCCGTGGCGGTGGTGTGAGGAGTTGCTGCCGCTGGTATTTGTAGCATTTCGGAAAGAACAATTATTGTTCGTTGTGGTAGCTGTGGCCATGCCATTTATGCCTGTTTTTCAAATTGTGGATCTTTTACCACGTTTTGTGACGAGCGTGCGTTTGTGTTGATGAATATTCTATACATATTTGATTCTGGAATACACCTCTTCAACAACGAAGGCTACACAACGCTTTGGTAGAACATGGTGAAATGGAAACATGTATGTTGTGTGCCATTTTAGTATATATATATATATATATATATATATCCCAGTAATTCTTTCCGGGTTTTTTCAGATTCAGTCGGAAAGTACAGCGACACCTGGTCACAGGGGGGTAGACATGATCTAGCTATGCCCAGCAAGAAAAATGCAAACGACCTGTGTTCAGGTAAAGATACCTGCAGCGCAATGGCAGTCGCTGCCACAAAAGCGAGTTGTGCAACGCTGCAGAATGTGGCACACGGCTCTGCATAACCATCCCGTCCCTCCCCCGCACCCACCCACAGACAGGAGCACAGGCAGATAGCCTGGCCTGCAGCATTTGAGACACTGCTTCCCCAGTGCTTGTACCACCTCACGAACGAACATTGCACTATTTCTCCGCTGCTCACGAAGGAAATCTGTGAAGTTGACGTGGCGTCATTGCATAATGACACGCGAATTCCAAGTGCTGACGCAAAGAAAGAGATAGTTACCAATAACGTGGAGTTGCTGGTCACCATAGTACCAGGTATGTAGAAAACAAGCACGCGCCATCAGCGACGCCATTCGCAATGCTATTGCCGGTATTGCCATCACATGTACTGGTACACGTGGCAGATGTGCGGCAACAATCGCGGGCTTCACCGGAATTTAATGGCCTGACCTGTGAGTATTGGGAATGTAAAGCACATTCCAGTTCTACGCAACTTTGATGAGCAATGTGGTAGCTTGCTTGGCATGCAAAATCGGCATTGTGGGATTGGCGTTGCCAAATTTCTACACATAACATGCTGCAAAACGGTGTTCCACGAGCTGGGATGACTACACATGTGTATAATGCGCTTTCCAGCTCCACGTGTTTCTGATGGCTAGGATTTTGACCTTTGTGTAAAATATATGAAGATGCAAATGATATTGAGTTCGACGCAGCACTGGAAAATTGCATGTTGCAACACACACTATCCACATAGCAACAAGCAATAGTAGTATATCATTGGGAGCATGTATGCTTGGATGAATGGAGAAAATCTACGCTAGTACTAAAAATGGTAAAAGTGGGCGTTTTCATTGCGATAGATTGCTGCGTGCATTATTTGCATGAACAAACACACCTGCTGCTGCTGCTGTGCGTGCCTTCGCCGCCGCGGGCGCTGATGTACGTCGAGGCGCAACATGCGAAAATCATCCACGAGCTTCTTCAGCTCATCCTGAAGCCACCTCAACTCCGGATCATTACGTCCATCGGCTTTTGGAGGTGGAAACTCTCGGGCGAGTGCTTCATAGTCAATACGCATGCGCTTTTGCTGCGCTGCATTGACAATCTCGCACAACTTCACCAAGTTGATTCCAACCGTCTTTGAGATGCCCCCATCTCGATAATTCCGCCGGATTCTGTAGCCGTTGGACGTGCCGCTGAGTAGAATTCTGCCATCACGCTCTTGGGCCTTGAGAAAATTTTGTATATCTGTGAAAATTAACACATGAAATACAACACGCTCAGTGCAACGGAACCAGTGATTGATGCAGGATACCATACACAACTTGCTTCCTTGTTAGCAACGCACCATGAAGGAGTGATCATATTCTGTGTATCAGTAATGATACCACATTTACAGCGACAGCTTTGGAAAGGAAACGGCGCCATGAGAAGCAAGGAAATAGAGGCTATTGGTCTTCAAAGTGCATGAACATCTCCTAGCGGTCACTAACGAAAAGAATCCAAAGTGTATTTAGCTGATTATGCTGACTCCATGCAGGGTGGCGATGGTACTTTATGATCGCGGCTTCACATGCTGCCATGCGGTTGTCATAATGCTTTCACAACACTAGTTTAACATTGTTTTTACACGTTGTGACCACGGCTCCGCTTACGAGTCAGTGGAGTGCGGTAAAGATTGCATATATTATTAGTGCGTCTACAGCACCATGCATACCTTCAAACTGTCACTAACAAAGACACGTGAATAGAGAAACGCCCAAGTGTACAACCTATTGATGTACTATTACAGCGCTTCTATGCACCCAAGCATGAAGCCGCAAACAACAGTCAATCGTCCACCCTTGGAGCATTCGAAACACAGCTTGTATCCTGCCCTCGGCAAGGGCAACGGCACCATAACATACAGTCGACATAAGGCCAACATCGTGTGAATTTGTGCCCTCTCTAGACCGTCTAGTTGCCATTCCCCGTACTTCCACAGCCTGTATAATTTTAATGTACGCGTGGCTTAAGTTGTTGCATTGTGACGCCTCTTAACGCGTATCAATGTAGAGTTGTCCGCGACAAGCCCATACATCAAGTGAACGCCAAAATAAGTCACGATTTGAGCCACACACAGCAGAGGTGTACGGCAAAAGATTGTCATTTATTTCCCTGTACGCACGGGCTCTAACAGAAGAGCAGCGCCTAAAATGGAATTATGCATGCACCACCTGACATGCCACTATTTCATGACAAGAAAGCAAGCACTCCCTGTGCCACACCCCATGTGGCTACTGGTGCTCCATTGCGTTAACACCGTTGATCTGCGCTCCCACCTTTCTTCATCACGCCAGTCCTTCGGTACCACTCATTGACGTCGGCCTTGGTAGGGTGGTGATATGCAGCCGTGCCCGATGGCAAGTCCTCAGATTCGTCTTCTTCATCTCCCATGTGCTCAGTGCCGTTGCCCCCCCCTGGAGAATCCTCGCTGCACAAACGCACAAGCACTCTGATGAGTGGCGCACACGCCCATTCAGATGTTGCAGCAACTCAGCGACATCTCTCACATTTTGGGGTGCATATTGGTGAGGTTCCACACAACATATGTCGTTGAATATCGTAGTGCAGTTGGTTCTTCAAAATTTTTTTGCGTATGCCTCATGGATGACTGAGCATGCAAGCGCCATGCACATTGATGTGAACTATACAGATGCATAATGTACTCGCACTAAGGATGGGAATCTTGTGGTGTTTGTCTGCTTGTTGAGTGCTACTCCCAGCACTAGGGCACAGAACCACAAGCCCAATTGGTTCAGGGGTCACATGTTAGGCTTGGCAACTTCCCATGCTTGCAAGCAACGTAACCTGCATACGGCCACAGAAAGGCGTGGGGGCTGTACAACATATCCACGACAGCAATTGTGTTTATTGCATAACAATGTTGCGAAACTTTCACCACGCTGTCATTTGAATATGTATGCAATACATGTTGCCGCTGGTGTTTTAACAGACACCAGACTGCCATCCACATGTGATATGGCGGGCGGCCTTCCTGACAATTTTGGACAGTCGTGTTTATGATCATTTTGGAAATTCTACGCGCTGCTCCACTGACACTCCAGTCTAACAGGGGATACATATAGACCACCTTGTTAGCAGTGCTGGACTGAGGCAGCAATGCTGACATGCATGCGGTGGTGTAGCTCTGCAGTCATTGTGGGTGGCTGCACACCATGCCATTGCTCTACAACTGGGAGACATTCGTTTGGAGGTCACAATGCATTCAATACTGGGTTAACAAGCAAAACAAGGACTTACACTATTGTGAACTTAGCACCAGCCACAACTCTTAGATTTTGTTGTAAGTAAACGCACAAGTGTTATCAATTTGGATAGCCCCCAACCACTCCCACTTTTTCAACACACGTCTCCACACCGTACAACACCATGGCAGAGGCCGTAATCAGCCCGTTCTCTGTGCATCCATCGGTGAAAGGCTTTAGGCAACAAGTGGTGGTTATAGACCACTTGGGCAATTTTTATTTGCTAACAGCTCAGACTTGATTGGTCGCCACGCAGCCAATGAGGCCAGCCTTTCCGTAAGTGATGTGATGCTCATCCTTGTTTTGTGGAAAGCCTCAAATACAACAACGCCGTTGGTCTTGAGACGTGCAGAAGAGAAAATTTGTTTAGAGGATTGGGCATTAAGGGCCTCTCATACCCGTTGTCACAGGGCTACAACGTCCTGTGGTTTTGGGCTCGCCTCCAATCCATCGCAGCTGTGCAATCATTGGCGAGGGAAGGTGTCAGCCTAGCTTGGGAGGCCGACCTAGCAGTGAAGGACTGCAGCAATGTCGCCACAAACGCATAGACGTGATCACCGCAATTGTGCGTTGAGAATGCCTTGCTCTCTTGGCTGCATGGGTCCCATAAAACGCGGTGGAAGGCAATCTTGTGTACTCAAGATACACATATCCTGGTACCCGACAGCATTGGCAATGCCACTGATCACAGCGGTCGCCTTTTCATCACTACCCAAAGCCCACTCGGCTTGCACCCTAAGTCCACCACCCATTGACCATCTGTGAGCCCTTTTAACTGTGCCCTCAAAGTGCCCATGGCTGGCTATCCAGGCATGGGCGTACATCGCCAAAAGGGCATCAGTAACGCGCAGAATAAAAAGTTGCAAACAGCTGTACAACGTTTCGTTTCCTGAAACGGGAATGTAAGCAGGTGGTACCCATTTCTACCTCTGAAATGGACATGACGATGCGTCCAGCACATCCAAACGGAAACATGAAATGTGCCCCACGTGTGAATGATGAAATTGCAACCATGCATTGGGGAGACAAAGATGCAAGAGTGGGTTGCAAATTGCAACTTGCAATTGCTGCCTCCCAAGTGTGTAGTCTCGGCCACTTGTGGGTATGAACTGCAACGGCTCTAGCGACGTTCACTGGCATCAGCCTGCGCCCGTGCAGGGCCAAATTCGGCAAGTTACAGTGGTGATGGCAATCAGCAGGGCGGGGCCACCAACGCGCCAGCGCAGATTCCAACTGCAGCTAACAAAGCGGCAAGACTGGAAGGCGATCGTCGCCTCCCACGCCCACAGCTTTAGCCCTTTGCGCTCACCCCCACATTCCTCAAACTTGAAAAGAAACTCTGGATGTCCAGCATCTCATCCAATCACAGTTGTGCACACAAAACAATTCAGCCAATGCATAACACCCCACACCACCGCACCACTGATCGAGCAAGAAGAATTCTCTGAAACACAATGCATCAAGGGCTCCCTTTGAACCAAACCTTGTGCTCTGACTGTGGCAAGATATTTGACGATTTCTCATATGTGACCTGCCAGCACAAAGTCTACGCGTGCAGCACATTCGAACTTTCAAAGTGCGAATATGAACTAGCTTACTACGTTTGTGTTTGCATTATGCTAGTAGCGTAAACGAAAATGTGAAGGTGCGCTTATGTTGGGGTTCTTGCAACCATGTGATTCATGTTCCGTTGACAGATGTAAGCCCAAATGAAATGTCAACATGGAAAGCACGTCTATTTGTGCACACTACTCTGGACATAAAGTCTGACACGAGCGAAACTGAGGTGGTTTGCATCCAGCCCCCACAATCACCCAGCCTCTCCCTGCAATTTACGCAAATATTGCTTGTTGATCGTGCTTCGGCTCTCTAGTGCCATGGGTGCTGCTCCTAAGTTGGGAGACCCAACCATGTCCAATATCTTGGGATGCAATCTAAGGGGACCCCTTTGCATTGTTCACCAGCAACACCTGGCATGTGCTATCAGTCCCGCCGGTTTGCACAGAAGATCTGGAAACAGATTAAAGTGGGCAATGGTATTTGGGTATAATGCGGGAAGAATGTACCTCTTTAAAGGCAGTGTACCTTTTCCCATATGGGGACATGCTAAATATGTTATCATGATTAGGCTACAGTGGAGATCAGAGTATGGGTGGGCATGGGGGCTATGTTCTGTGCCATCACTGCTGGCCATGTTTGGAGTTCCTCACAACGACATGAACACCATCGCTTTACTGCTACATGCACTGCACTGGTTACTATATCTAGTGTTTCGTCCTTGAATACTGCAGAAACTGAGAAACTGGTCTGGCTGACTGTGTGTGGTGGTTCCTGGGACACAATTGTGTGCTACACTACTGGAGCTCATACACCGCAATATATGCTCCAGCCAACATGCTGTGGGGAGCCGCAGCCTACTCTGAACTGCCTCCCCCCACCCCCACACCCCACAGACAAGGCATGCAAGATACAATTTTGCAATGCCGCAGATGGCCATTGCAAACATTGAGGCGATCTTCCAAGCATTATCGACTTAGATGCAACCTCGTCTGCAACACCCAGGCACATCCAGGCAACTCACAACTGTGTCCTCCTATCTGCAATAACGCCTGCACTTGTATTCTCTTACAAGTTGTTCGTTTTCAAATGTTCCCACTAGACTGTGGACGTATGCATCCCGTCAAGCACGCACCCCCGCCAACTGCATGGACCCCGCTTTGTCCCTCAAAGGCAGTTCGAAACTAAGGAGTTCAGCCAGAGCGCGGCAAAGTGCCGCCATTGCCCCCCCGCCCTGATCCCTCCCCCTCACCCCCACCGCCACTTACAACTCCATCTGTCCTCGGAATCCCACAATGGCTTGATGCCCACAAATTCGCCGTCCCCACACCCGTCGCGCCCCCCGCCCCTTCCTCAATTTCCAGCTCCGCGGGCCGCCTTCCGCCGGGACTCAAGCCGGCGATGGATCGGCGATGGATCGCACGCCCTGGGCCCTCCCTGGCCGCCCTTCCGGGGCCGCCGCCACTGCCTCCGCCGCCGCCTCGCGCCCGCCGGAATGCTCGATCCTAGGCCTCCTGGGTCGGCCGGCGCCGCTGGCTTCTCGCTCGCGGGCTTCGCCCGCTCGCTCGCCCTTGTGCTTGGGCGTCGGGGGCGGGGGGGTGCTGGGCCGGTTCGCGGCTCCCAGAAGTGGTTCGCGGCCGGGTTTGGGACTCCCTTACTTTTGGCTTTGGGCGCGCGAACCGGCCGAGATGGTTCGCGGTCAGACATGGGGGCGGTCAGGGTTCTGACCGCGCGGGGGCCCCGGTCCACGTCGGCGGATCGCGCCGCGGAGGGGCGCCCGGCGCGGAGCGCCGGGCCGCCACCCTGGCCGGGGCGCCGGCCACCCCCCGGTATGATGATCCGGGGTTCGCGGACCGTTCGGGGGTGCTTACTTCCAACGACATGGCCGTGTCTCAATTTTCAACCCCGACGACCACAAGCCTGGTCAATGCTGCGGACCAGCGTCGCCGCGGCCAGGCCCCTGCTTGATCGGATTGCTTCCAAATGGAGCATTGGCCTGGCCAGCAGCTCGTCGATTCGGCTTCAGTCGACCAGGAGCGGGGATCAAAGGTGCTGAGAGACGGGCGACTGGACAGTGTGCTTCCTTTCTGTCAGAAAAGACCAGGTTCAGCTGGTGGGCAACATTAGCGCCGCCTGACCAAATTAAAGGGCCCCCTTCCTCCTGGGTCGCCCTGCCCTTTTATGACTTGGGGAGCATCTCCGATCGGGTGGTCAGCTGCACTTTCTGTGCCGCAGCTATGACGCGATCGTTGTGGGAATGGGGGCGATGGGGAGCGCTGCCCTGTACCACCTGGCCAAGGCGAAGTTCAAGGTGATCTGGCCGCGCATGACATGCTCCAATTGTTGCCTTCACCGCACCGCAGTGGCGGTAAATGCCGAGCCGCCCACCACACCCGTTGGGCTTTCGGCGTTCGGTTGCTTCCCCACAGCTGCCATCCCGCTTGACCACAGGTTGATTGTAGATGAGAAGTAGCGAGAAGCCGAAATTTCGCCCACCCAACAATACAAAATTTAGCCTGTGGCAAAAAGCTGCACTGTTTCATATCGATGTCCCACAAACAAAGAAAGAACTGGCTCGCAGATTGATGTAGTCTTTCACAGCCTTGAGCAGGCAGCCATCTAGAGCCAATGGTTTTCGTCTGGCGGTGGGTGCGGTCCATCAAACGTTGCTGTCCATCCATAAGTAAATCATGCCTGGCAAGACAGCAGATACTTTCTTATCGACCAGTTCTGTCTCACTTATGGTCAGAAAATAATTGATGTACTTCAAACAGCAGGCATTTCCTCCATGAATAGGAATACTGGTGCCCTCTGTTGTGTTGCAGTAAATGATGTTGTGCAGGTAATGTTGCACTTATGCAGTTCCACTGTGAACCCAATCCGCCATGGAAAGGACACAGCATTGAACTTCAGCAACTGAACACACCAAAGAGCCCTGTATCTGTACGTGCAGATGTCGGGAAACTGATTGGCATTTTGTCCCATGCCTACCTGGATTCAGGGCTGCAAGTGGGGCACTATGCCCGAAGTGCTCATGTCTGTTGTAGATCGCGGAGGATATAGCAGGTGTTCAACTGAATGCACAAAAGGGACTTATGTAGCACCTCTGGCATTTATCAAACATGGCCGGTGCTGTGGAACACAGGTGGTATGCTATAGCAGAGGGTATGTTGGAATGCTCATGGTCCATAACAGATGGCACAGGGTACTATATTCATCCAGTGCAGGAAGTTGCACAAATAGTGCTGCGATGCCCCATCTTTTTGGTGTTTGATGCTGTATTCCAGGTTTGTATGCAATGTGGTACATTGCTGGGGTGTTGGTATGCCTTGCTGGTCAGTGTGACTATGTGGGCTGGCATTACTGATTCAGCAACCTGCAGGAGATTTACCCTCCATGATCTGCAGTACAAGCCAGCACTGCAGCACAACCTGAGAACAAGGACTTTCTGTCCATGGAATGCTGAGAATCTCTTGCGGTCTCAGATACAATCTGAAAATGCAAACTCTGCATGTTTGAAAAGATCAGTCAAAAGTGTCCTTTTGTGTCAGCATATGTCAGCATGACTGGTTAAACTCTGCAATGCTTTGACAGGTGTTGGGACTTGACAAATTTGGGCCCGGCCACAAGAAAGGCTCCTCTCATGGGGACACACGCATAATTCGAAAGGCATACCATGAGCATCCCTCCTACGTCCCATTGTTGAAAGAGTCTACTCGCCTTTGGCGGGAGCTGGAGGGAGAAACAGGGCAGGTTTGCTTGTCGATCCTGTTCGTATGCCCTGCACCAGCTCATGGACTATTAACTGAAAATGCCCAAAGAAACCACTACTGTGTACCGGGGCATGGAGCAATGGCAATACGACAACTGGCAAAACTCACAGCCCCTTATTCGACAGTCAAGGCCACATGCAGGAGCAGCTTCTGCAACATTCCTGTTGTGGTCGGTGATTGTATGTCTATCTTAATATTGCTGGCCCGCCGTTCACTAACATGCCCACTGGCGTTCATTACACGTGGCTCTGCATGCAGTCTGTGAACAGAGTGCAGTGAGGTGCAGATCAAGTGTGTTCAAACAGCTATGTTGGAAGGTTGCCTCTTCTAGATTCTTTTCGACAGACTGCAACCCTATGTTGCCCTTGGCAATCAGTTAGGGTTCTGCTTGCAAGCTCTGAATGTGTTAAAGACAATTATGCAAAAGGTCATATTGCATGCGCTATACTCCAGACACAACAAGTCTCGCGCACCTCACAATGTTGTTTGCCCCTGCATAGTGCTTCTCTTGTCACAAAGCATAAACTTGTCTTGTTGCTCTGCTGCCTGCCATCAGCCTCTGCTGCACAACACTGGCTGCCTTTCCATCGGAGATGCGTGCAAGCCTGCAAGGGATGCTGCTGTCAAGCATGGACTCGACCATGTGTTGCTGTCGGGACGGGAAGTCAACAGGCAGTACCTTGGGTACAACCTCCCAGACGACATGCCAGCCTTGTATGAGGCGGGTGCTGGAATATTGGAATCAGAAAAGTGCATCGCAGCACACTGCGAAGTGGCCAAGGTAAATGAGCCTGCATTGTGCTGGGAGAGGGACAGGCTTGCTGTCTACTGGATTTAATCGCGCAAATTGCTTCTTTTAGTATAGAATTCCAATACGAATTTGCCATTTGCTGAAAGACGCAGACAGTGTGGAATGTTGTGCTCTCTGGTAGTGGTGATCTTTGATCACAGCCAAGTTTCTGAGCAAGTATGCACAGGAACAACGAAGATGAGCACAAGCTCAAATGGTGCTGCTATTCACCACTGCCAAGGATTTATGGAATGTCAGTTATATTACAAACACTTGAAATGGCTTATAAGGTGCCTGCTGAATTGTGATGTAATTCTAAGTACTTCAGAAGAAGCAATACTGTTACAAGTAGTATTTGTACTAGTACATTAGGAGTATTGTTGGCTGCTGGAAGGACAGCTCTGGTCATGCTGCCAATGTTCGATTACTGCTGTGTGTGACATTAGTGCTAGCCAACCATACATATTGGATGCTAGGCCCAGTGCATTTATTGTTGTCTTGTACCAGTCAGCAGGCACTGAACTGCGGTGGGAAGATGGCATGACTGCATGGAAGGCCGATGGAAGTGGAGTCCAGGTGACCACCACCAAGGGAGGGACATACCTGGCAAGTCGCCTGGTGCTGTGCTGCGGAGCATGGATTGGTGAAGTGGTGCCCCAGTTGAAGGTGGGTGCGGCCCACACCAACTGTGTGCAGTTTTACATTGTGCAGTCGGTGTATTGTCTTCTGGGTGACACCAGGGCGAATTTGGTGTACTCTGCTTCTTAGTAATGATATTTTTCTCAGTCTGATTTTGACCCAAAGCTGTAGTGTAAACACTACAGCTGCTGACACCTTATAAAATGTCCTCTGCAATATGTATGTGAACTTTGTTTGGCACCAGTACATTCATAATGTCGCTGGTCCAGCATGCTTGCTCATGCATCTGCTCTGACAGTCCCAGGTTATGAGCGCTGGGTCACACAGAGACTGACACAATGTAACACAAGTCTATGTGTAACATGAGGGGTACGTTGGCCAGGATTGTTAACGATGGCACTTGCAAAGTTGGAGGTATAGAATGACTGTGCAAATTAGAGTTTGGGAAGCTAACTTGGCCTGGACAGGGCCATTCCAGCATCATGGTGGAATTATTGGCATCGAACGGGATTGCCTATCTGTAGAAATGCCCCTCATCGCCCTGATGGGATCTGGTCACCATCAAACAAGTAGATTGCCATTGTAAGCAAGTAACAGTGCATGCAGTTTTGAGTTTGGTGTCTATCTAAAGACCTCACGCCCTTTCGGCTCACCTGAATTGCCTCTCAATCTGCAGAGATATTGTTGCATGCTGGTGGGTTGAGCTTTGCAACTCGATCGCACATTCGTACTGATTCCACATAGTCTGGTATTGTTCCTGTGGGCTTTGGACACACCGTGCAATCATGTCTTTGTGTTGTTCCCTCCATTTCTACAAGCACTGATTCGTTCGTGCATAATTTTGGTGCGTGGCTCAAGAGTGAGCGCACCATTGCTTGATATAGCTGTGTTTGGCTTTGTGACAAAACTGCATTGTGTGTGGCAACAGACAGTTTGCATTCCCGAGCGTCAGGTTGTAGCCTGGTTTGACACTCAGGACGATCCCCGATTTGCTTTCGGCGCGTTTCCAGTATGTATGATGATTGATGGAGGGCCATCTCGCTCGTGCTATGCCTTTCCAAATTTTAGAAAATCAGGTGACGATTATGGGTGGTCAAGAGGCGTGAAGGCCGAAGCCTAAAGGACAGCATAGGTGTCTGTAGGTATTTGCTCATACATCCATCCGTTACCTTATAGGTAATGTCTGTTTCTGCAGCCCTTTCTTTGGGTATTTGTGTATTTGCATCCCGTTTTCTGTGGTTATCTGCATCCCGTTCGGAGGCATTCGTGGCTCTTGCTTGAAGAATCCTGTCGTTGTTATTAACAACTTGCTTCCTCAGTGTTTGGTTGTTTGTTTTGGCGATTACAAAGTCGTATGAGTGCTAAGTCTTCATTGTGGGGCATTTAGGGGTTTGAATCAAATACGAGTGGAAAAAAACGACCTGTGAATGCACAGAAAGCACTTTTCTTCACAAAATGCGGTGCAGATACTCAAAACAACAGATGTTGATAGACATGGAAGAAAATCTGGAAAACATGGAAAGGGACTACAAAATGCTCAAACATAGGAAGTAAGCACAGAAGATCCACTCTATGTTTTACTATTGCAACGCACCATTTGCTCCTGCACTGGACAATCTGCTAAGTCAAATGCCTTGTGACAATGCGAATATTGCTATATTCTGAGTTTTGCTTTTGGAGCTGCTAGTCGATTATTCTCCATTCTTCTACTAGCGTAATATCGCCTATTTACAGTGTGTCTATCCATGCTTGAACCTTGGTATGACTGTTAGAACCTCGTATTGCAGCAAATGATGTGTGTGGAGCACCACTCAACACCAAGTTCTTCGACCACCGTCTGTACACGTTGCAGACGGGTAGCGAGCAGGTGAAATGATGGGATGAGGGACAGAAAACCATTGTTGTTGTCGACATCTCTTTCAAGGTGCACGATTGTCCCTTGAACGCAGATTCACACAAAGGAATTGAATTCACAGTGCATTGGGTGACGCATAACCTGTTAATGATGTGCACTTGGTGAAACTACGCCCTCTTGGTTGTGCTCCTTGCATAATCTTTTAGCAAACGTTCCTTCGCACCTTCAGGTTTCAAACTGGGAAAATACCATCACCTGTTCGAGAAGGTGCCAGCGAGTCATTCCAGGCTGCTTCTGACAGAGGAGGATGAATCAGTCCTCAGGACAACAGCTGCACAATACTTCCATTGTGTGGGTCGCGCCATGGAAAGATATTCCGTGTGCTTGTTCACCAACACCCCCGATGGACACTTCATTATAGATGCTCACCCATCTCACCCACAGGTGAGTTTCGGGGGCACGGAGCCAATTCGCGTGGTTACAAGCACGCAATGTGTGTTTCCAATGCATTGCTGTGGCACTGCGCTACCGGGCTCTCACATGCGCTACAGGGCTCTCACATGCGCTACAAATGCACTAATTGGCGACAGCCATTGGATCATTGCAAAGCCTTTGATATGCGCTCTATTTGCTGCGCGTTGGAGGGTACGGCATGTCTAAACACTTCCGTGAGAACCGTATGTACTCGTGCATGGTCGTGTGATACGTTTATGACTGTGCTGAGTTCAGAATCTCGTCCTGTCGGTGGCAAGGCAACACGCTGCAATGCGTAGACAGTGCCGTGCATCGGGTTGCGTTTTGCGATAGACTGCACCGTCGTTGTGAGTCAGTAGAGCCTCTTCATATTTGAAGGATAGGCGACTGACTGATTGGCTGGCTGACTTACTAAAGAGTAATTCAGATACCGTTTCTGGGTCATGGCTGCAAATCGTATTGTTGTGTGCATGAATTTGTCGCTGATGCATGGATTTGTGACGACAGTGGCACAGACTTGATTGCTCGATGAAGCTGTCAAGTTCAACAACAGTATTTGCATATTCCACACAATTTCGATCTGTTTAAAATTGCTGAGATCGCTTGTCGGCGTTGTGCCGGTTGCTCCAATGGAACAAATCGTGTGATTTTGACCCCGACGGGATTGTTTTGGGCTGCAGGTCGTCATTTGCTCGGCATGCTCGGGGCATGGCTTCAAGATGAGTAGCATCATTGGTTCCATTCTGGCGGACTTGGCGTTCAAAGGGAAGTCACTCGACTGGGACTCTCAATTGGAGATCCATCGACTCGACAGATTGATGAATGCAGCAGGGCCGTTCCCATGACAATGTTTCTTTGCATTTGGGGGAGCATCCCGGTTAGAGCAGGTTACACAGCCAGCCGACGTCGTTCATGGGTCGATCATGGGGCACAGCCCGCTTGTTTCCCCTTGATGGTATTTCCAGTAAACGCTCACGAAGAACTTCACGTTTGAGGTGGAGGGTACATCTGCAGAGACGCATAGCGTTGCCCCAGTGCTTCACCACGCTGCCTCCAAGCATAGTATGCTTACCATAATTTCTTCCACTCATTCATTTGGAGGCCAGTGTATATCGGGCAAATATCTGCAGAACGGGAAACTTAGTCACATGTGATTCAATTTCCAGCCTTGATTCAGCCTGGCCTTCTCGACTACATATCTCGCCCTCATGGACCTTCTATTCTAGTCTATTCAGAGCATGCATGCACGCTGTCATTTGGCAGCATTGGCACTGATCAAGGGACTAGACTCGTGGATCTACTTGAGGATGGGAAGGCGACGAGCGCTTTCTAGTGCTTTGCGTTTCTGAATAATTAGATGGACAACAAGCTTGTTCGTTACCTATTATGTTCGGGTGTTAAGGCCATGAGGGGTTCATGCAGGGAACGAGGGGGATTGAAACCAAAAAGTCTAAAACACACTGGACTCGAAACTGACCTTCGTGACCCTTATGTACGCAATTGAAGTGTATTGCACATGCGCGCATCGGCAACATTTGCACGCGCTGAGTGCGCACTCAGGAATCCAAGGAAGGGTTGCAGCGCATAATGGTGCGGAAAGGGGCAATTCGACCAGCGGCAGACCTTAGGCGCATTAGTAGCCTCTTTCCAGCCAAAGCCTGACAATGACAGCCTGACTTTGGGCAGTTTCGCCCAACCACAAAAGCACATCAAACCTGGTTCAATGCAACACAAAGAAAACAGAAACTTTCAAGCCTTTGAGCTTCTAATCCCTCAGAATCTGTACTACCATTCTTAC
>CAJHUC010000023.1:0-37227 GCA_905146915.1 Ostreobium quekettii
GAACATCGCGGGAAGTCGGGTACAATCGCAATGTTGATTCTAAGGCTGGTAATCCAAGGCTTGTATGCCTCTGGCTGGAAACCATGCATCCATTCGGGCACCTACTGTCCTGCGTATATGTTGGAAATGTACTTAGCGTTGTGTGTGGTGCTGCAGCCTCACCAAGCTGCGTCAATGCAGATCCACAAACCATCGGGAGGGGAATGGCGAGCGCAGAGGAGCAGCAAGACGAACCCTCACTTGGTGAGTGGATTACCACTACACTTGCTGAACTGTATTTTGTTGTCGTCTTTGGCGGCTGTGGCTGTGTGTGTTTGTGGGTGGGTAGGGTGCTGCACCATTCTGGCATGGCCACCTCGTTGGTGGCAGTACCCGCCGTCACCTGGCTGGGGAAACCTTGGCAGTTGGTTCCTTCCATGTGGCCATGCGCTGCACAGGGTGCACCACTTGTCGCTGCAATACCCATCGTCTTTGCTTACATGCCACCAACATTATCTGGCACTACCCGCCGTCACCTGGCTGGGGAAGTCTTACCACTTTGTTGCTTTTATTTGGCTGCACACTGTACAGGGTATGCTGTATGTCCCTGCAGAACCCATCGCCTGTTTTTCCTTATGTGGCATCACCATTTTGTGGCAGTACCCGCCGTCACCTGGCTGGGGAAACCTTGGCCGTTGGATCCTTCATGTGGCCATGCACTGCACAGGGTGCACCACTTGTCGCTGCAGTACCCATCGTCTTTGCTTACATGCCACCAACATTATCTGGCAGTACCCGCCGTCACCTGGCTGGGGAAGTCTTACCACTTTGTTACTTTTATTTGGCTGCACACTGTACAGGGTATGCTGTATGTCCCTGCAGAACCATCGCCTGTTTTTCCTTATGTGCCATCACCACTTTGTGACAGTACCCGCCGTCACCTGGCTGGGGAAACCTTGGCAGTTGGTTCCTTGCATGTGGCCATGCACTGCACAGGGTGCACCACTTGTCGCTGCAATACCCATCGTCTTTGCTTAGATGCCACCAACATTTTTTGGCAGTACCCGCCGTCACCTGGCTAGGGAGACCTCAGCACTTCGTCGCTTTAGGGGGCCGTGCATTGGACAGGGCGTGCTGCGTTTCTCTACAATAGCTGTCGTCTTTGCTTTCGTGCTCAGCACGACGTGCTGCCGCCAGTTTGTGGCAGTACCCGCCGTCACCTGGCTGGGGAATCACTGTATTCTGTTCATGTGTTAGGTCGCAAGCGGCCCCTGAACAGGAGCAAACGTTATGAGGATGGTCGAAAGCGCCGGCACAGACACAATAGGAAGGGGGGAAGGAAACGTGCAGGGGTGAAAGTTAGGCGGCGGATACAAGCTACGCGTGATCGGGAAGCTGAGCGCGATAGGGAAGCTCTAGCAGATAGATTAGAGGAAATACAAGAAGCGGGGTTGGGTGGCCTGCCCTCGGGGGTGTGGCGGCCCATACAGGACCACCTCGCCCCCAAGGACCAGGCCCGATTAGCCGCCGTAAGCGGATACATTAATAACGCATTGGGGGGGGCAGAAGGGGCACGGTTGCGAAAGGAAGAACACGAGAGACAGAACCCCCCCCAGTCTTGGGGAGAATGGCACAAGCGTCGCAAGCAGGAACGCAAACAAGTGGATATGAATCGCCGGGCTGCTTATAAAACACGTCAGTGCGGGCTATCATAGATTTGGTGTTGCACCGGGGGGAACACATGGTGGGGTACAAGTCTATTAGCAGAAAATATAGAATAACTCAACCGTCATTAAGACGGTTGGAAGAAAGACTCGTTGAAGACGATTTTTTTTCACAGGTTGGGTGGGAGTTCAATGTCATGGACTCCGGCCTCCTAACAGGTAGTGACACGGAGACTTCCTCCGATGGGGATTAGTTTTTTTTTTTTTTTTTTTTTTTTTGTGAGGTGATGTCCAAGTACCGCCTACCACCGGCGAGGAAGGTGACATTCGCTGAACAGTCCATGAACAGTCCATGGTTGTCAGACGCTTTTCTGCCTTTTTTAACGAAGAAAATGTCCTCAAACCGTCCTTGTAACATCTGAAATCCATCGTCGAATATATGTTGCCTCGGTTATTTACGCACTGGACGTGTGTGCCAGGCTGTGCTGGCGGCGATGGTGTTTTTGACCTCGCAGAGTTTATTGCTGAGCGAGGAGTCCCAGACGCACATGATGTTCCTGCTGGGAGGGGTGTGTTCAGCTCTGCGGACACTGATTCGCTTGGAGGTGCATCGCCAAGTTCGAGTGTCGTTGTGGTGGAGGCTGTGCCACAGCGCAAGGCCAAGAGAAGGCGTCTGACCACCCCCGAACCGCTTGCTACGGCTGCTGATGTGCGGACTCCACAGCAGGAACAGCAAGCACTAACTGCAGCAAAGCAGTCCCCGCGTGTGGTGGCGACCTTGGAGGAAGGGCCGGCGAGGACACGCCGCAAAGGCCGCCACCGCAAAGGGGATCCAGGCCACCAGGAATGGTGTAGAGAGGGGTTTACTGTAGAAGAGGTGTCAGGGCCCGACAAAAGACCACGTTCCATTACTGCTACTTGCCGGTTGTGTATGGGGAGGGGCATTGCCAAGGAATACAAAGTGTTGTCATACAACCCGGGAAAGAAGTACACGAACAGTGCCAGTTGGACGGGGCCCTCAAACCATTGAAAGAGAAACATGGCGTTTACAGTATTGACGCACTTCGAGACAAACTTAGTAATCCTGCGGCCAACCAGCAGATGAAATTGGGTACATCATTGGAAACCTACCTAGAGACATGGCACCCTAGGACTTCAGAATGGAACAGGGCGGTGGCCCACGTTGCCCGGTACGTCAGTTTTGCTAATGCACCATACCACCTGGCTCAGACGGCGCCCTTCGTTCGTTTAATGCGAGCCTTTATTCCCCGTTGGCCATCTATTAGTAAGCAAACAATTGTGAGGTCGGTGGCGAGACAGGCCAATGACATCAAGCGGGAAATAAGGGAAGAGGTGTCCCAAATCCGAGACGAGTCGAGAGTTGCCATGACAACGGACATTTGGACAAGCAGGAACACGCACCCGTTCATAACAGTGACATTGCATTGGGTGGATGCCGATTGGAGCATGAAGAAACGCATACTGGGTGAGTTTGGATGGCATATTCTGTGTCCTATGATATTTTCAATATTCGTGGTTGTCAATTCTTTACTGTTTGCATACATGCCGTGATTAGTGACCACTCTGTGTGCTTTGCCAACCGTGTCATGTGCACTCGCTGCGCTAGTACCGGCCTTCACTGGCCGGGAATCACGCCTGATTGAACATGAATCGTGGATGCTGTGTTGCCATGGCACGATAGCCATCAGTACTGGCCCGCCATCGGCCAATGTTGTGTGACATGTCATGAATATCAATTCTTTACTGTTTGCATGCATGCCGTGATTAGTGACCACTTCTGTGTGCTTTGCCAACCGTGTCATGTGCACTCGCTGCGCTAGTACCGGCCTTCACTGGCCGGGAATCACGCCTGATTGAACATGAATCGTGGATGCTGTGTTGCCATGGCACGATAGCCGTCAGTACTGGCCCGCCATCGGCCAATGCTGTGTGACATGTCATGAATATCAATTCTTTACTGTTTGCATGCATGCCGTGATTAGTGACCACTTCTGTGTGCTTTGCCAACCGTGTCATGTGCACTCGCTGCGCTAGTACCGGCCTTCACTGGCCGGGAATCACGCCTGATTGAACATGAATCGTGGATGCTGTGTTGCCATGGCACGATAGCCGTCAGTACTGGCCCGCCATCGGCCAATGCTGTGTGACATGTCATGAATATCAATTCTTTTCTGTTTGCATGCATGCCGTGATTAGTGACCACTCCTGTGTGCTTTGCCAACCGTGTCATGTGCACTCGCTGCACTAGTACCGGCCTTCACTGGCCGGGAATCACGCCTGATTGAACATGAATCGTGGATGCTGTGTTGCCATGGCACGATAGCCATCAGTACTGGCCTGCCATCGGCCAGTGTAGTATGACGTATATCATGTGCAAAAGGTAACCCCCGTCTTTTAAAGCACAACACGTTGGTGGTGACAGGGACTACCAGCTTCCCTGGGAGCCACACTGCAGACGCAATAAGCCGTGTCTTGCTAAAGATCCGATTGAAGTATGGCCTGCACCCTGTAGTTCCGCGTGACCAAGTCATGACGGAGTCGGAGATGGAAGCGGACCCTGTGCGTGCGTTTCAGGACGAGTCGCCATGCGATCGTGTGGCTCTCACCACGGACTGCGCCTCCAATATGATTTCAGCAGCCGAGAAGAAGGATATTTTTGATTGGCACCCCTGCATTTGCCATCTGTTAAATACCGCAGTCAAGGCCGCTTTCCAAAATGTTGACGAGTTTCAGCAGCTCATGCAGCCGCTTCGCGAATTGGCAACTCATTTTCACAAATCGCCCACTGCTTGGAGTGTTTTCCGCCGCGTGCAAAAGAAGCTGCTAAAGGAGGCAGGGGCCGGCAATGTATCATCAGATGATGATGAGGAGGATTACTCGGGTGTAAGGGAAGATGATGATGTTGCTGTGTTGCCCGATGATCCTGATGCAGATCTGACGGTTCCTGACAATGAAATGGAGCAGGCTTGTCCAAAGCGAATATTGCGTCTGGGGACTTGGTGCCCGACGAGGTGGAACAGCATGTATTTTTTGATTAAGAGGGCGGTTTTGTTGGAGAGAAGCATCCGCGAGTATACAGCAAACGCGGGAATTGCTAGGATCATTATACCAGCTTTTGGGTGGTGCATTTTCAAACAAGTGCTGCCAGTCCTGGAGTGTATACGGGAATTGTCTGAGCGATGTGAGGGGGACGACTACATCACCATATCGGATGTCTTATATAATGTACTGAAGTTGCTTTACGACCGGCTGTATGTCAGTGACACCGATGCACACACAAAACCTGTGTTGCATGACTTCGCCTTTGAGTTCACACAGAAATTGTGTGCGGATTGTGATAATGTCAATCTAATATATTGCTGGGCATTAGCGGCGGCTGTGGACGGAAGGAGGAATACATTGCATTGGATGAGGAGGATCTGGAACAACGCTGACGATTGGCCGAATGTGGTGGAAGAATATGACACCCTGGCAAAGTTCCAAGCGATGTTGAAGAAAGAGATGACGGCATTGGTGAGTTGAGGTCTGATTTGTGGCCTTTGCCTTTGTGAATGTCTGCATCCAACTGTTGATAGTTTTTGCTTGTGTGAATAACAACATGCATATGACTTCTGCAGTTGAGGCACGTGGTGAAGGCGCCCGAAGTCCAATCCTCGGGCTCATCATCCCAAGAGGCTGCAGCACAGGCTGTGCAGCAGAGCTGGCTTGACGCGGCATCACCCCCACCTAAGGGACCACTAAGTTTCCGACGATCAAAGAGGAGAAGACGGGCCCCATCCTCCCCACAGCATATGGACCCCATCGAGGCCGAAGTCGAAAGGTGGTTTGAATTGAAATGGACACCAGCATGTGAGTATCAAAAGAAATGGAGTGCAGGGGATTGGTGGCGAGAGAATCATACCAGCTTCCCCTTGGTGGCCAGGCTTGCACGTCGAATACTAGCAACACAGGTGAGTGGTTGAGTACAACTGGCTGTGCATACATGCCACAGTGCCCTTATGAAGTTCACAGGCTGAGAAGTACTGAGTATTTTTGGTTGTGTTGCAGGCCTCCAGCGCCAGTAGTGAACGATCTTTTTCCAAGGCCGGTCTAATAGTTCGGGCCAAGCGCATGGTTCTCAAGCCCGAGAACGTGGATCATTTAAGCTTGCTAGGGTGGCAGATGGCAGAGAGTGGATGGTCGCAGCAGAAGCTAGCGCATCGACGCACGAAGGGGGGGAAGGGAGGGAAGGGAGGGAAGGGAGGGAAGTAGTGACTTTGGATTCCAAAGTTTGGATCACCACCGGTGACCACCCTCGTTGCCCCGGCGTGGAAACTGTGGAGTACCGCCGCAGCAAGGGTGCGGTTACCATAGAGATAGAAGATAAGATATCATGACTTGTAATATTCCGTTGTCCTGTGTTGATGTGCACACCTTGAACACACTATGTTGAGTGGTGGATGAACCTTGGGTATCATATAGATAGAAGAAAATTTTATTCAAGAAATGCGTCCCAACAAGTACTGCGATTGGTGGATAGACTTTACAGTCGCTGCCCTGGCGTGGAAACTTCTAGAGTACCGCCGCAGTGAGGGTGCAATAGGTAGAGATGGACGATAACAAATAACGACTCGTATTATTCATTGCCCGTTTTCATGTGTTGAGCTGTTGAACTTCGACGTACTATGTTGGATGGGCTTTACACTCGCTGCCCTGGCGTGGAAACTGTGGAGTACCGCCGCAGCAACCCATCGTTATATGTGATACGTATCACCCATTCCCAAGTATGTTGAGTGGCTCAACTGTGTTCAGAGGTGAACCCTCTTTGCCGCCTGCCTCAAGTGATGTGGGTGTTTGTGTGTCCGCGTTTGGTATTGCAACTATGCCCAACCCTTGCTGCAATGGCCGGGAAGACTTGCAATGGGAGTGTGGTGCGCACTGCGTACTATGCAGCAGTACCAGCCGCAGCAAGTGGTGCAGGTTGGCATGCCATACACTGGAACTTTACACACGGCTTGTGTGTTGTTCAGTTCTCCAAAACACTCCATGTATTACAAACCGCAGAATACATGACCTGGAAAACGCCCACACACGTTTATGAAGCGTGCAACCAACACAATTCGAGCTGCTGCAAAATGGAAACCCCTGGCAACTTCGCCTTGACCTTGCCGTGGCTGGAAAGCAAGTACCTACGGGACAGAACGGACCAAAATTATGAATCCACGGATGTTTTGTCGCGGACCGGACGCCGCGCACGCCCTCCGTTAATTTAACGGCAAATAACGGTGAAGAAAAAGTGAGAGCCGGATTCTGCGGACGGCAGTACGGCAAACAGCGGACCGGATGTTACCGGACGAATATCACACTCACTTTTACGAACCGGACGCAACGGAGCGGACGGTACCCGAGTGTGGCCACCTCTATCCTGCCCAGGATCGAGAGTCGAGCACGGTAGGGACACAGGCACCCCTAACTACGACACCTAACCACACACCCGAGTATCCCGCCGGCTTCAACCTGCGGTGGAGTAGGCAGGCGGGGACCCGTAGTGGTGGCAGTTATATGGGCCCCGGACTGGTCCCTATTGGACCCTATTGCCTCGGGTTACCCGCACTGCCGGCTGGCTCCTGTGAGCCCTATGCCTTAACAGCGCCCTCTACCACTCCCCCGTCTGAACTTCGGGTCCTGGCAACCCCGGATCTGGTGCACTGGCACCCTAATAACCCTTATGAGCTGACACGATGGCTCCTAGGGGCGTATTAAGGCCCACTGGGTAGTCAGGCCAAGCTCGGCCTTTTTAGTCCATAGGGCTAAGCAGCCCTAGCTGGTCGTAGGCAGCTCCACCACACAAGGGCCGCTGATGCCTGCCCTATGCTCACCAAGTCGACAGGCAGGGAGGTCCCTATTGGGATCAGTCCCAAACCTAGCCCTGAGGTAGCCACTGCTCACAACAGGCCACCAGCCGATTGCCAAGACCAACCCAGCCCCAGGAATCCTTCAAGGTCAACTCCAAATCAAGGGAAGCAGCAGAGGTATCCCTCCCCCAATTGCTCAGCACAGGGAACAGCAATAGAATCCCTGCACAGAGGTTCCCCCAACACTCCAATTCCAGCACCCAGCCGCACAACAGCACACCAGAACAGCAAAGAGAAGCGGGAAAATAGCACTCCCACTCCTCACTTTGGTGCAATTGTGCAAGGAACACAACAGCAGTTCCCCCCCAGAAACCACAATTCCGGAACTTCCCACGTGCAACCAGACACAACAGTGGTACTAGGGTAATTCAGAGCTTCCCCAGCACCTGTCTGGCACCCTGGAGGCCTGCGATTCCTTCACACAGCACCACTTGCACTCGCAGGTTCACTCTCCAGTACGCCCAGTTCCAACCACTGCCACCCAGTACACGCAGGGCCAGCCGCTGCCAGCCAGTACACGCGCACACACTTGCACAGGCCGGCGCCCCCTCTCGGCGTATGGCGATTGCCAGTCGCACTGCGCAATCCTGCCACTCGCACTGTGTCACACTGCAGCACGCGATGGGAATGCGCAGCAGGCCCGTGTTGTGCTGCGCCCAAATGCGCGTCCCGTCATCGTAGGTTCTGGACATGCCACGTCACACCGCTGGTCATTCCCTTCACCGCCAGCGCCTCACGTCACTCCGCCGGTGCGCAACGGCAGTACACGACCCGGGCGGAGCATCCGCGGCTCCCACCACGTCACACCGCACGCGGGACAGCCGGTCACGTGACCCGGTGGGTCCCCGCGGCCCTGTGCTGCGGGCCCAGCTTCCTCCAGCTCCTGGCCCGCACGCTCGCGGCCACCCGGACGTGCGCCGCCTTCGCCAAGCCGCGCGCCCGCGGCGGAATGTCGCGGCCGCCTCGCCACTCCTTGCCCGAGCGGCTGGCCCGCGATCCACCTCGATGCTCAGCGATTGGGAGGGAATGGAGGGGGGGGGCGGGGCGCGATGGCACTGGCGATGATGAGCAACGCGCGCCCGCCGCCGCCGCCAATCAGGCAAGAGGAAAGGGAGGGAGGGGGGCGTCGCAGAAGCCCCAACATTTGCCTGCTCCGAAACCAACTATTGCGCACCCTATTGGGTGCGCCCCAGGACCTGCCCACAAGGGGCACGCGGAGAGCGAGCGGGGAACTCAGAAAGAATGTTACAATTGGAAGCGTGAACCACAATTATAATCAGGTGTTCATTTACCAAAAACGGCAGCTAATCAAATTATAGACACACTATCCCCTAGTGTATCTAGTAAACCCGTTCTCACCCCACAATCTCAAGACAACATCATGAAGTGAATTCACCAGTATAACTGGATCCACCAGAATTCACAACATCATACCTGTGCTGTGTTCAATGGCACGGCAGCTTCTACTAACCCTTTTATTCCTCTATATGTTACATTATTCTATTGTACACCATGGGGGCCGTGTTCCTCCTGTATTTTCCTATTGTACAAAGCCCGCGTGTGGACCGGCGTGCCCTCCCATTCTAGTGGCTTTAATGTGCAATATACTTAGTTTGTGTTTCCCCTCACATCTGGAATGGGCTGGAATGGACTCTGGAATAACGTGGGTGGTAAAAGAAC
The DNA here is from genome assembly GCA_905146915.1 of Ostreobium quekettii. NCBI lineage: Eukaryota > Viridiplantae > Chlorophyta > Ulvophyceae > Bryopsidales > Ostreobiaceae > Ostreobium > Ostreobium quekettii. The sequence continues at coordinate 9,239 of CAJHUC010000023.1, forward strand.
GGATTTTTGATGTGAGCGTACTATACTAGAATAAATGTTGGACGGCTGCACACCGTTCCAGATTCGTCCTGAGTCCATTCCAGCCTAGGGACAGGCTATTCCTAGGTTGTTCCTAAGCTAGCAGGCCCAAGAGCAGGAATGGATTTTAGTCCATTCCCATTTTTGTTTCTGTTCCTGTCCATGTTCCTAGCCTGTCCTCATTCTTGTCGGGCCCATCTCTAGTGCAAGGTGATGATGAGTATGGTACTTCTTGTGAAAAATTTGAGAATTAAGAATACTAGACTTTATTTTGGTGTAGCGTATTGAATTTCCATGATCATTTTATGTACACTACTTTTTTTGAGCAAAACGTGGATCCCAAAATTGTATACAACCTATCTAAGACTTATGTTCTGGGATTAATTGGATATACCTTTTGTTGTGGCTTTGTCGGCGGCCGCTGGTTTCCAGAGGCGTTGGGGTCGCCTTGCCCTATAGCACAGCTGTTGGAGGTCAGCCGGCATCTCCACCTTGGATGGTGGGCATATCTAGGGCAGTCAAATATGTGGTCGCGCGGTGGGCTCAACGCTCAACGGGGATCGATCCCCGGAGCTTGTCGTTGGCGAGAGGTGGCGGCCAACAGTGTGGTGGTTTGCTGGTTTGTGGGAGGCTAAAGAATGGGCCAAAGAAGATTACATGGATTCAACACATGCGCGCAAACTTATCACATGCATGATGCCCGATCGCGGGTCCATCGCGGTTACACAATAACAAGACAACACAATGTGCATCAAGGCACATCATCACCATCCCCCATTCATCCATGACCGACCCTTTTTCCCCATTGCCTTAAGTACTAGCCCTCCTCCGTCTAAAACCCTAAGTATTACAACTTTACAGAGCCATAACTTTACCAATTCTTAATGGAATTGGGTATTTCGAAATAGATGTGGCCACACTCGGGTGCCGTCCGGTCCGTTAAGTCCGGTCCGTAAAATTGAGTGTGATATTCGTCCGCTAATATCCGGTCCGCTATTTGCCGTACTGCCGTTTGCAAAATCCAGCTCTCATTTTTTCTTCACCGTTATTTGCCGTTAAATTAACGGATGACATGTGCAGCATCCGGTCCGTAACAAAATATCTATTGATTAATAATTTTGGTCCGTTATTACCCATAGGTACTTGCTTTCCAGCCACGGCAAGGTCAAGGCGAAGTTGCCAAGGGGTTTCCATTTTGCAGCAACTCGAATTATGTTGGTTGCATGCTTGATAAATGTGTGTGGGCGTTTTCCAGGTCATGTATTCTGCGGTTTGTAATACATGGAGTGATTTGGAGAATTGAACAACACACAAGCCATGTGTAAAGTTCCAGTGTATGCATGCAATCCTGCACCACTTGCTACGGCTGGTACTGCTGCATACCACGCTCCCATTGCAAGTCTTCCCGGCCATTGCAGCAAGGGTTCGGCATAGTTGTAATACCAAACGCGGACACACAAACACCCACATCACCTGAGGCAGGTGGCAAAAAGGGTTCACCTCTGAACACAGTTGAGCCACTCAACATACTTGGGAATGGGTGATACGTAACATATATAACGATGGGTTGCTGCGGCGGTACTCCACAGTTTCTATACCAGGGCAGCGAGTGTAAAGCTCATTCACCAATTGCACTATTCGATTGGACACATTTCTCACAGAAATTCTCTTCTATCTATATGATACCCTAGGTTCATCCACCATTCCAACATAGTACGTCGAAGTTCAATATTTCAACATACATGAAAACGGGCAACAAATAGTACGAGTCGTGATTTGTTATCTTCCATCTCTGCCTATCGCACCCTCGCTGCGGCGGTACTCCAGAAGTTTCCACGCCAGGGCAGCGACTATAAAGTCTATCCACCAATCGCAGTAGTTGTTAGGGCGCATTTACTTGTTGGGACGCGTTTCTTGAATAAAATTTTCTTCTATCTATATGATACCCAAGGTTCATCCACCACTCAACATAGTGTGTTCAAGGTGTGCACATCAACACAGGACAACGGAATATTACAAGTCATGATATCTTATGTTCTATCTCTATGGTAACCGCACCCTTGCTGCGGCGGTACTCCACAGTTTCCACGCCGGGGCAACGAGGGTGGTCACCGGTGGTGATCCAAACTTTGGAATCCAAAGTCACTGCTTCCCTCCCTTCCCTCCCTTCCCTCCCTTCCCTCCCTTCCCTCCCTTCCCTCCCTTCCCTCCCTTCTTGCGTCAATGCGCTAGGTTCTGCTACGACCATCCACTCTCTGCCATCTGCCACCCTAGCAAGCTCAAATGATCCACGTTCTCGGGCTTGAGAAGCATGCGCTTGGCCGTCACAATGAGACCAGCCTTCGAAAATGAGCGTTCACTACTAGCACTGGAGGCCTGCAACATAACCAAAAATACTCAGTACTTCTCAGCCTGTGAACTTCATAAGGGCACTGTGGCATATATGCATAGCTAGTTGGCATCACAATAAAACCAAACTTGGAAAATGAGCATTCACTGCTAGCATTGGCAACCTGCAACACAACCAAAGATATTTAGTACTTTCCTTTCTTCCAACTCCATATTTCACGTTGGGCACTTTGGTATATATGCACAGCCAGTTGTACTCACCCACTCACCTGTGTTGCTAATATTCGACGTGCAAGCCTGGCCACCAAGGGGAAGCTGGTGTGATTCTCGCCCCACCCATCCGACCAGGGACAGTTCGTGCATGCTGTACATTGCACGGCTGCATGGAAGGAACGAACTACCAAGGTTTCCCCAACTAGGTGACGGCGGGTACTGCCACAAAATGGTCATGCCACATAAGGAAAAATAGGGGATGGGTACTACAAGGACATACAACACACCCTGTACAATGCACGGCGAAATAAAAGGAGCAAACTGGGAAGGCTTCCCCAGGCAGCTGATGCCAGGTACTGCCACATATTGGTGGTGGTATCTAAGCAAAAAAAGGCGTTGGGTATTGCAAGATGTGCAACACACCCTGTACAATGCACGGCCACATGAAGGGAACGAATTGCTAAGGTTCCCCAGCCAGGGGATAACGGGTACTACCACAAAATGGTGGTGACACATAAGGAAAAAAAAGGCGATGGGTATTGCAACGACACATAATGCACCTTGTACAGTGTGCAGCCAAATAAAAGTAACAAAGTGGTAAGATTTCCCCAGCTAGGTGGCGGCGGGTACTGCCAAATAATGCTGGTGGCATCTAAGCAAAGACGATGGGTATTGCAGCGATAAGTGGTGCACCCTGTGCAATGCATGGCCACATGGAAGGAACGAACTGCCAAGGTTTCCCCTGCCATGTGATGGTGGGTACTGCCACCAACGAGGTGGCCATGCCAGAATGGTGCAGTACCCTACCCACCCACAAACACACACAACCACAACCACAGCCGCCAAAAGTCGGCAGCGAAATACGGTTCTGCAAGTGTAAACGGCAATCCACTCACCAAGTGAGGGTTCGTCTTGCTGCTCCTCTGCGCTCGCCATCCCCCTCCCGATGGTTTCTGGATCTGCATTGATGCAGCTTGGTGAGGCTGCAACACCAGACACAACGTTAAGTATATGTCCAACTTATATGCAGAACAGTAGGTGCCCGAATGGATGCATGGTTTCCAGCCAGAAGCATTCAAGCCTTGGATTACCAGCCTTAGAATCAAGATTGCGACCGTACCCGACATCCCGCGATGTCGCCTATAACACCCAGCCACAATAGGCGGCACTCAGGCTTGCTGCACAGAGGTACACGTCCACCGCACCTACACGTCCATCGTGTTCAAGGCGCCCCTGCCTGCTTTCCATTTCAGCATTGGTAGCACTTGAGGACTCTGCGAATACAGTAACACAGGTGGTGAGGGTTGCAAGCAAAATCCCAGAGTGAAGTCAATCCCCGGCTATGATCTTTACCGACCGTAATTGCCGCGAGGGTTTCCCAAGAATCCACACGCCATCCGCCTCCCGGGAGAATTTCCGACACGAGGCGAGAAGCCCACACTATGCCCACGTATCACTCGCCGGATTAAATTCGCCGACACGCGGGTTTTCAAAGTCCACAGATAATCCGAGATCCCCCTTTTTTAACACCCCCCACAGCGCGGAATTCCCCGCCAGAGCAGGCGGTACTGAGGGCGTTGCCCTGGCCATAGGGCGCCGTGAAGCGGGATACTGCGGTATGCTTGTGCATCGCTCGGCGGCTTGAATCCAGCCACGCATAGGTTTCCGGTCCACAAATAATCTGAGTTTCCCCAGCACCCCATTCAGCCCGGAATTTCCCGCCACAGCAGGCGGTACTGAGGATACTGCCCTGGCCACAAAGCTGGATAGCGCGCTATGCCTGTGCATCACCGGCGGATTGAATCCGGCCACACATAGGTTTTCGGCCAACAGATCATCCGAGACCCCCCCCCAACACTCCCCACGGCCCAGAGTTTCCCGCCACAGCAGGCGGTACTGAGGGCATTGCCTGGCCACAAAACAGGATAGCGCGCTATGCCTGTGCATCACCGGTGGATTGAATCCGGCCACACATAGGCTTTCAGCCAACAGATCATCCGAGACCCCCCTTCCCCCGCGCGGCCCGGCATTTCCCGCCACTGCAGGTGGTACTAAGGGCATTCCCTTGCCTTGCCCATACTGCGGCTTGAAGTAGGAGAGCCCGGTATGCCTCACCTGGTGGGTCCATGAACCAAGCGTGGGGCGGCAGGGGTTGGAGATGGCGGATGGCAATAGAAGGGCAACAAAATATGTGTGCAGTCACAACCAAGGTCCGCTGTATGTGGACCCTGGCTGAGCCACGCTGGCAATCAACCAGATCCCCATATTCGGAAATCAGTACTTACTGCATGGGCTCTGCTGTCATCCACTGATTCGGTACACACGTCCGCTGTCATCCGCTAAATTAGCGGATGGGGTACGTGGCTTCCGGTCTGTAAGAGAATATCTGTTAACACCCAAGCGGAATATGCAAAGTCCGCTAATTGGGGCCAGCCGTCCACTGCCATCCGTACCACGTCAGCAACAGAGAAGCGGGGTCCGCTAAATTAACGGATATTAACGGACGGCAACCCCCGTCCGCTATTAACGGATCCGGGTGGCCACCTCTATTTCAAAAGCCTAGGGGCATCAAGAGCTTCTGAATAACTTTTTCAGCTTAAAACTTAAATTTGTACAAAGTGTCGACACTAAGAGAATACTAATCACAACTCCACAAAATGCCAATAAATCCTAACCCTAAGCAGACATGTCACACTTTCCTATTTGGGTCCTATTCTTATGAAGACTCAATATGTTGTATTTATATGGATTTAGTTGGAGAAGGTCCAGACTCAATTCGTACGCCAAATTTTTTGTTTATTTGGATACACACTTTTTGGGATTGTCTATGCCAAAATAAAAATATTTTTTAATATTTTTCTATTAAAAGAATAAATGAGATAATAAAATCGAATAGTGGAACTTCCCAACTCTCGTGTCTGTAACACCATTTTCAAGTTCGAGTTTCAACAATTCTCGGCTAATCCTTGATTGTGGCATGAATGCATCATAACTCAACGGAGGCTACACCAATTGATGTACAGTCTTTTCAATTGATCCACAAACACATCCATATTACCAGTGTCTTCTTTAACCAATCTTAAAGGATTCAATGATGGTACAAACACATTAAGCTAGTCTACTGATGTGAACGATTTTTATCGTCATTACAACCTATCTCCCTAAAGATGTTTTTCCTGCGATTTCACTGTGGAGTACATTTTCCTAAAGTCAAGACACAACGAAACCAAGCACAATAATCCATTCCAGAATTTTCAAGGCGATTGTGTCTTTTGTGTCACTTAGCTCCAAAAAGACAAGATTCATTTTCTCTTCCACTACTATGCCTATGATATCATCCGTCAAAACCATTCTTGTATTTTCCGATGTTGCAATGTAAAAACATTTTTTGCTTTAATTCCTACTTGTTAATTGGTGAGGATATTTCATTTCGTGTATTATCATCAACAATTGCTTTTAATCTTTAAGAGTTAATGAACTCATAAATTTTGTTTGTGTTTTATATAAAATTTCAATGAACTGATCACAAACTCAACTTTGCTAAACTAAATTAGGAAGTTGGCAGCTACCTCACCGCCTTGTTAAGTAATGAATGATGATGATGATGATAATGATAATGATAAAATGGGCAACTTATTCAAGGGAAAATAACAAAAGGGGGTCTTCTGGGACAAAAGGGGGTCCTCTGTAGCGGTGCATTTTGTTATGCGCACCGGCCTGATGTAGAGGACGCCTTACTAATGGCCTTTGGTGTGGGGGACACCCTGCCCAAGATATGCTACCTATTCCTCATCCTATTGTAACCATTATAGTACTTAGAATACGGGAGTAGGACGGGGTGGTCCCACCTAGGTCCCCGCAAGGACCTTGGTACCCGGCGAGGCGGGTCCGCGGCTCAAAGAGGGCAGGAGCCCCACACCCACAACCTTTTCATATCATTTGGTTTTGGAGCCACCTGTGGGTGGCTACCATGTCTTTGCCTGGGCGCGAGAGCGAGCACCAATTAGAGGTGGCCATTCAAGGGTGCCATCCGGTCTGTTAAATGCGGTTCGTTAATTTTTATCAGCTGTCCGTTAAATTTCGTTAAAGAAAAAGGGAGAAAAATTCAGAAAAAACGAAAAAAATCCAAAAAAATCGAAAAAAACCCAAAAAATCACAACAACTGCGGCTAGTTGAAAATCTAGTATGCATAGGTTGAAATAAAATACAAACATACTCTCTAATAACGAATTCTATAAACTATAAGTATGACTAAAACGCAAAAATCCCCAAAAAATCCAAAAATCCGCTAATTTTTGGTTAATTTTTGTCTTTTTTCGTTATTTTCCGTTAATTAACGCAAAATTAACGGAAATTAACCTCTGTCCGCTATTAACGGATCCGGGTGGCCACCTCTAGACCATAGTGCAAGTGGGAGAGATCGTAGGCCGAACGGCCAGGACCCCTGATCAACGGGTCAGGTCACAGGTGCACGTAAGGGCACCTAGTGAACCGGAAAAGAGTAGCGAATAGTCGCTCACGGAAAGCGCTCGTACTGTATGCAGACCAAGTCTGGACAGGCCAAAATGTCCAGTTTGGAGTCCCCGAAGACCCGCATTGCCGGAGTGGGGACCAGGAGAGAGTTCCAGGGTGCTGGAATTTATTCCAGATATTGGAGAACCGTATAGCAAGCAGCCACCATGCCGAGCTAAGTGGACTAAGTTCCACAGTGATCGAATCGACGATATGGATGAAGGCTGGAAAATGGCCACTGAAAAGTTTGGAGAAAGATTAACCAGTGCGAGACTGGTGAGGATCCAGAGGTGGTATGTCCTGGAATGGCAGTTCAAATTGCCAAAGAAGACCCGAATTAGCCTAAAAAACTGGCCTTCGCGCTCAGACATATCCCCGAGCCTTGGGATTTGAGCGAGGGAAGTCCGGAAAGACCGGATCCCAATGACCCCCATGAATAGTGGGAGGAGATCTCCGAATTGTCGTTTTCCTCATGCGCTTCCCCGTTGCCGGGAGATATGTCGACGTGGGCACAAGTACATAGACTAGAAAAAGAGAGATGGCATATTCGTAACCGGGATCAATTTGCCCGTGCAAAGAAGTTGGATGAGCGAAAGGCTCGGAAAGCCAGTCAGTGCAAAGAGCTAAGGGCTTTATGGCGTGAGTGGGATCAGAAGTTGAATCCCAAAAAATATGAGCATAAACGAGCTCATAAACACCAGCGCAAGGCTGAGATCAGGTGGTTCTTCTCCGCAGAAGGTAACCAAAAGGCGCAACGCCTCAAGGCCAAACAAGTGGCCGACGAGCTGCAACCGGCAAGCCAAGCTTAAGCTCAAGCTTTTGCTGAGCTTAAAAGGAGCCAACCGCGACAAGCGACCAGATGGGCTGACGAATCGAGTGGAAGTGATAGTGGTGTAAACCACCTAGCTCGAATCGGCAGAAAACAGCCTGAAAAGGCATCGCCACCGTCCAAGGAGGCAAGAGTACCAGAGAAGGCGAAGCCCATAGTAGAGGAGGCGAAACTATCGAATTAGAAGAAACAACCTGAAAAGGCCAAGAAGCAGCCTATCAAGGCAGGGGAGGAACCCCAAGGAACTCAGAGAAAAGTTTCAGGTAACATTGTTGATGCAATGACTCTCGTGAATCCTGTTGAGAGTACACAATTGCGTACACGTGCAAAAATTGGAGATTCTGCTGGTAATGACAAAGTTGTGTATCTCGGATTAGCAGGCATGCTGACCGATCCTATCCCTCTAGAGAGGAAGGAAGTGTATGCTGCTGTGAAAAGGCAAGAAACAACCTTGGAAAAGGCAAGGGCAGAAGCTAATGAGACTGCCCGACTACTGGTTGTAATGGGTGAAGAGGATTATGCTGAGTTTCTGCAGTTTTAGGAATCCCAACATATAGGCCGACAGCCCAAAGGGCCTCCCCCCGGGGAGAGCAGTTCTAGACAGGAACCCCAGGGAATTGTTTACTGATAGGGGAAGCCTGACCCAGGGTACTAGCAGTGCAGAATGCAGCAGCATGATGTGGGATATGGACGAGCCAAGGGGCTGCGTGGAATGTCCAGGAGGCCCACTCCCAAGGTGCATGCACCTATGATACAGGACGCCCATGGGTTTTGGGACACACTCGGGGCGTTTCATGACCCCTTCGGTGGTGTGTACTACAAGGGGTACTACCATCCAAGTGGTGGACGGGCCCTATATTGTGCAGCAGTCCCACTGGACGCTCTGCAATGCATCCCCGCCAAGCTGCGCGATTTGTTTGATGCGCAGCAAACAACACTGAGCATGCATATGCCAGAGGGCCACGATGCAGCCACAGAGTGGCAGGCCGTCCAAAGGATGGGCAGGAGAGTCCCGGAGAAGGGGACTGTGCGTGTGCCAGCTGGTCCCTCAGTGCCAGCTGGCCCCTCAGTGCCGGTACGTCCGGCAGCTCAGCCAGTGATGGTGCCAAGACAGCCGGCAGTGCCCTTTACAATGGGTCAGACTGGGCCAAGGGGAACACAGCCTCCGCTGCAGATTATGCAGCAGAAAATTCAGAGGCTGCAAGAGATGTCTCCCTTCGGTCAAGATCCGGCGACCTACCAGCCGCCACACTATCCGCAGCCACAGGTGGCACATCAGTATCAGCAGCCCGAGAGGGTACAGCAGGTGGTAGCAACCCCAAGGCAGCAGGTGATCCCATCACAAATATATGGAGAATCCTCCCATCCATCCGAGTTGGGAGAGTTCGAAAGAGTGTTTGGGCACCCGCCAAGCTATATGCACGCTCCTGAGCCCCCGCATCAGGAACAACTTGCCTCAGTAGCTGAGGGGTTGCACATGGCCGTGGATGGGCCACCGCCGCTGCCAGCCGACTATGACCCCACGGGGCCCGGATACATGGGTCAGGGGTATCTGATGGCGGCGCAGGGAGTGCCATTTGCCCCTGTGTATTTGCATAACTGGCTTTCATGCAAAATGTCGGTAAGGTCCGAAAGGGTGCACTTGTGTGCAACATCATGATTATGTGGCTTTTTGGGCAAAATGGTTGTGCTCAAGATTGGCCATCAGAAGACAAGGAAACTTGTGTGCAACATCGCCATTTCTGAGTGCACTAAAAAAGAAGAGGATGAACGCCTTTACAACACCAGTTTTCATGCTTTACATCACAAGCTTAAGAAAGTTTTTTAAAAAAAACATGTACAACACGGGTTCCACTTCCCCCACCCCCACTGACCCCGTGCATTGATGCACTAGGCCCAATAATATTTGCCTGCATTTGCGCGCGCGGCGCTCGCAAAGGTTGTCCTCCTTTGTGCGCAATATTGTGGTTTTCTTGTCCGTTGGGTGACCCAAAAAATGGTCTGTTTGTGTGTAAGTTTGTTGTTGTGGCATTTTTATTGCATTTTGCTTGTGCACAAAGTGCACGTTTTGTTGTTTTCCATGACCCCCTTACCGACATTTTGCACGAAAGCTTGTTGCATCCCAAAAGGGAACTTCAGGTGAGCATGCATAAGATAAACAATCAAGGCATAAAACCCCCAAAGTGGAATGAAGATAAGCAAGCCCTGACCAAGTGGTTGCAGGAAATCATCATGTATTTCATAACCACTATGGCACCCCGAGCCCAATGAGGATGGATAGCACTGAACACTCTTGAGGAGTCAGTGAAACATGGTCTGCTTGCTCAACTGAGCTACTTGTGGGGGGTTACCATTGATGCTGAAGTGCTCTCACAGCCAGAATTTCAACTGTCATGGGAACAATTTAAGTATGGCATGGAGACACTTTACGATCATAAATGCTCAGACTTTGATATTAGGTCTGAGATAGCAGCCTTTGCAAAGGCAGGGACCTCGGGTCCCTATACTATTAAATACATGCAGCTTTTGGAACAGATGTTTCTCAAGTGTGAGAATGACATGGATGATTTTTCCAAGCTACATGCATTGTATACTGGACTTCATCCAGATATAAAGAGAAAATGTTTGCTGAACAAAGACGACGAGTAGTGGGCCACATACACGAGCCTGAGAGCTTATTTGTATAAAGTTAGCTCGACATATGACCAAGGATATAAGGCATATGGCTCCCCGTCGGAATGAAATGAATGGCAGGACAAGTACAAGTAACCGCCTTGCCCCTAATAGGATCATCCACAAGCACCACACTTTGATAGTGGATAATCAAGGAAAGCTCGTTTTGCACAACAGGCCAAAAGGTCGAGGGGGAATGGTTTACAAAGGTTCTCATGCTGATGCAAAGAATGGCTCACAGACTTATGGTGATCGTGTTTATGAGCCCCTTGCGAACATTCGCGATCCCATGGAAGGGAAGATGGTCACCAATAGGTCGCAGCTACGCAACACTACGGTGGAGGTGTTGAAGCGAGCTGGAAGGTGCTTTTGATGTTTCAAGCCCTTCTATATGGGACACCTCTCCGATGGTGACTGCCCAGGGCATGGGACGCTACCCCCCATGTAGGTGCGCCCAATCCGGCTAGTGAGATCATCGCGTAGAGTTTCACATGCACTATGTTTGGCAGCACGGAAGTATAATGTGAAAAGTGCTAAACTGATGACAGCACCAATGGATGTGCGAAAAAATGTGGCACCAGTAGTTCCAGTTCCTAAATTGAGAACGTTGCAAACTGTTGTCAATCATGTGATGAAAATTCGTCAAACGAATGTGTAGCCTGAGAAAACCCGAGAGGGTCTCCAGAATGATATGGATCATTCTGATCGCATGTTGAATCCTATGCACTTTAAACACATTCAGTCATTGGTTTCCCACTAGTTTACACTGGATGCATGCTCTAACCCCAACAGGGACAATGCACTCTGTGTGCGATATTGTTCACAAGATACCAGTTTCTTAACGAAGCCACTATCTCATGAATTCGTGTGGATCAATCCACCCTTTAAGAATGCTGGGCCATTCTTAGATCATTACTTTGCTGAAAGAGCAAAGGCTCCTCAACAAATTGGAGCATGTATTCTTTTACCCGCTTGGCAGACGTTCATCGATAATCCAAGGTTGTGACAGATGCGCACCTTAATCCATTACCCAACGGGTACATGGTTGTTTACACAACCGTGTATGGATCGTTCAGATTGCAAGGAGATGCCCGGCATCCCTTGGCCTATCCATGTATATTATCAACCCCCAGAGGGGGCAACGGGACACCGCCTTCAAGGGGTCTCTCAAAATCATCCTCACCTGACCTTTACCGGTCACGTAGGGCACCAACCAGCATCTATCCTCTTTGATACAGGGGCGACTGGTACTGCCTGCATTAACCCAACATGTTGTCGTCGGTTAGGCTTAACGCCAAAGCAGCCACACTTGACATCAAATTAACAGCTTCGTCGCCTTCATTGCATACAACGATTGGCACGGGCCACTCGTCGTGTTGTGGATCCCACGGAGTTCTCCACACCTTCCCATATGGACTCTTCTCTGCCGGAGGCCGAAGTCCTCCTTGCCAATGGCTCTTCCCTTCCTTCATTGGGAATGGTCAATGTGCCCTTAATCATTCAGGGTTACAAAGGCACCGTTTGCTGTGTGGTCGTTGATCTCTCTGATGATTATGGCATCATTCTTGGCGATAATTGGCTCTATGAGTATGCCGGTGTCATCGATTATCGTCGGGGGCACATTCGAGTGGTTTCCCGTGGCTGCAAATTCACCCTTTGCAGTTCTTCATGGGTCCCTCCTTCTCTCCCTCTGCCGGCTCGTCGGTTGGGTTATTTGTGTTCATTGGGTTATGCTCGCCAAGCCTACCAACGGGGCTCCCCTCTCCGTTTGGTTTTGGCTTGCCAGGTCGGCGATCTCCCTGAGGGGAATGCACCAGGCCCTTCGGCCACTTCAAGTCGAGAGTCCATATCACATACTGTGAACCCAGCACAAATCACATCCCTCTTGGAGGAGTACAAGGACCTTTTTCCTGACAAACTCCCTGAGGGCTTTCCCCCAAATCGGGGAGTTGCTTTGACCATTCCGCTTTAGGAAGGTACCAAACCGGTAAAGCGACCAGCTTTCCGGTACAGTCCAAAAGAAATGGACGAGATCAGGTTACAGGTGGATTACCTGTTGAGAAAAGGTCTTATCACGGAGAGCAACAACCCTTTTGGGGCCCCGGTACTCTTTGTACCAAAGCCAGATGGTAGTCTCTGAATGTGCATCGATTATCGAGCACTGAACAAAGCCACTATTAAGAACAAGTAGCCAATTCCTCGAATAGATACCCTTTTGGACCAACTGCAAGGAGCCAAGATCTTCTCGGCTATAGACTTGCAACAAGGGTACTATCAACTTCAAATCGATAAGGCAGACTGTGCCAAAACGGCTTTTGTGATGCCGTTGGGTCTATACGAGTCCAAGGTACTTCCTTTTGGACTCGCTAATACCTCTGCAATATTCCAATAGACGATGCACCATATATTTGGTGATCAAATTGGCAAACACGTCTTGGTTTACCTGGATGACATCTTGGTGTTTAGCCAAACTGCTGAAGAACATATACAGCACCTTCGGCAAGTGTTGGACGTGCTACGACAATATAAACTGTATTGTTGCATGCACAAGTGTCAATTCAACAAGGAGGAAATCTCCTATCTAGGACATATCGTGTCTCAAGAGGGTATTCGCCCAGATCCCGAAGGGATTGAAAAGATAAAGAACTGGCCTGTACCACAGTGCATGAAGCATGTATAGCAGTTCCTCGGGCTGGCAAACTATTTTCAAAAGTTCATAGAGGGCTATTCGAAAATGGCTACTCCCTTGATTGACTTGACCAAACAGAATGGCAAGTGGGAGTGGACGGTAAAATGTCAAGAGACATTTGAGCATATTAAGGAGTGTTTGACCACGGCTCCATTGCTCAAGATGCCATACCTTGAGAGACCCTTTGAGGTCATCACAGATGCATCGCAAACTATTGTGGGAGCGGTTTCTGATGTAGGACAACCATTCAATCTGCTACGCAAGTAGAAAGTTCCTCCCAACGGCGTTGAATTATAGTATGACGGACCAAGAGGCTCTAGCTTCGGTTCACGCTGTATAGTTATGGAGGTGCTACCTTGAGGGGACACACTTCAAACTTGTAACGGACCATTGTCCGTTGACTTATCTTAAGTCACAACCACAACTGAGCCGAAGACAGGCAAGGTGGTCACAGATCTTACAACAATTTGACTTTGACTGGGAACACCGCCCAGGGCAAAAGAATGTGGCTGATCCACTCTCTCGCATTCCCCCATCGCCTGATGAGTAGGAGGCCAGGAGGAAAAGTCAAGTGGTTGTCTGTGGCTTAAGAGTAATATGCAAGCGGGGAGAAAAGAAAAAGACAAAAGAGATAGTAGAGGCAAACAAACTAGCCTCCAGAATCCGCCAGGCCTATGGCCAAGATCCACAGCTTGAGTCTGTTAAACAACAACAAGAAATGCGCTGTGCAGACGGTTTATGGCTACGAGGCAAGCAAGTATATATACCGAATAGTCTGAGGACTGAAATCTGCCAGTTGGCTCAAGACCATCCAAGTGCAGGACACTTTGGTCAAGCCAAAACCCTGGATTTAGTTCAGAGGTATTATTTGGCGTGGTTTTCGGTCGTTGCGGGCGAGGCTCCCGCCGCGGCGCCCAATTCGGCCCAGATGGGCCTCCTCCGCCGGATGACCGGCATGCTGTCCGGGGCGCTCGCTCCTTCGGGGTGCGCAGTGTGGGCCCAGGCCTGCGGATGGCCGGGCGCGGGGCGGCTGGGCGCGCTGTGGATGCGCGGCGCCGTGCGGCTCGCGGGTGCAGCCGCGGGGTGCGCGGAGTGGGCGAGAGAATGGAGAATTACAGTCTGACAGGAGGTCGCCCCTTTGAGGGGGTGGCCTCCACCCAGATCACGTGACAATGCAGCGTACGGGCCCATGCGATTGTATCTCATCCCCCAATACGGTTCCGGCGATGGAGTCTAAAGTACTGGTAATATATCTAACCATAACTCCTCTACCGCTAACCCAATGGAGGTGGTTCAAGAACCTATGAGCTCCTAATGGACTCTACTTTTATATGAGATATTCAACCGCATTGTTCATTGTACTTTAACCTCCCAGTAACCCAATTACTAGAGAAACATACTACCCCCTGTGCTTTACACCACAGTACTCCCCCCTGGGGGTAGTTTCGCCCTCGAAACCTCAGGCTAACCAGTGGACCTAATTATCCTCTACTGGTTTGTCTCTCTTGATCATTTTCTTCAATTCCTCTGGGTAGGTAAAGTTGTCCTCTGGAGTCCAAGAGGCGTCATCAATCGAATAGTCCTTCCAGAGGACCAAATACTCCTTGTGCCTCCTGGTACTGGGACCGGCCCACCGCCAACGCAGCAATTTCTCGATATCATACGGCTCGTCATCCTCGGGCTCCAACTCCTCTACCTGACCAGACATAGTGGGTTGCGTCCATGAACTGGTTCTGAAAGGACGCAACAAGCTGACGTGGAAAACTTTATGAATCTTCCACGTTTCGGGGAGTTCAAGCTCGTAGGCCACTTGTCCCACCGGACGGACAATAAAGAATGGCCCAACGAACCTTTTTTTCAGCTTGCGGATCGGTGCGTTCTTCAAGTTCAAATGCTCTGTCGAGAGCAGCACCTGATCCCCACTACTGAACCTCTGTTCCCTTCTCTTCTGGTCGGCCTGCGTCTTCATACGATCTTGAGCCCTGTTCAAGAATTTGACAGCCGTCGAGAAATTCCTCTTCATCCGCTCAACAAACTGGTTAACTCCCTCAATCAGAGTGGAGTCACTGTCACGGATGAGGTCCGCCGGTGTACACGGATGGTACCCGTAATTCAAATAGAACGGCGTGTACCCGGTTGCTTGCGTTGGACTGTTGTTGATGACGAATTCAACGGTGGACAACAGTCGTTCCCAGCTCGATCCCTCCTGCCCGGCATGCAGGGTGCAGCGCAACACCATCTCCACCACCCTGTTCATCGCCTCTGTTTGACCATCTGTCTGAGGGTGGTAGGCGCTGGACATCCGCAGTGAGCTTCCCAGAATGCTCCATAATTCTTGCCAGAATTTGGACACAAAACGGGGGTCTCTGTCACTCACAATAGAACGTGGAATCCCGTGTAACTTTCCCACTGTGTTCCAGTAGAGTCGGGCGGTCTCAGCAGCTGTGATGGTCTGCTTGACTGGTGCCAGGTGCACCATTTTGGTGGCCCGATCTACGATGGTGAGGATTCCATCATTCCCTGCCTCTGATTTAGGCAACCCCATAATGTAGTCCATGCTGACATCTGCCCACTTTTGTTCTGGGAGCTTGAGCGGCTGCAATAGTCCAGCAGGGACACGGTGGACGGCTTTCTCTTGCTGGCAGACTGGGCACCCCATCACAAAATCTCTGATGTCCAAGGTGTGCTCAGGCCAGTAGAATGTCTTCTGTATATTTTTCAACGTTTTGTGGTAGCCCAGATGACCCGAATAAGGGACCTCATGCAGTTCCCTCATTATCTGCCTCTTGATCTCTGGTACATCTGGCACCACCAGCCGCCACTGTGCCTTCCTGTGTTTGTCGCTGTCCCTCATCTCCAAAAGTCCTCCTGACTGCCGGAAGGATCGATCTCCAATGACCACAGCATTATCTTGAGCAGATTCCAGCTGGGAAATGATATCTGCCCAACGTGGATCCTCTTGTATCCCTCTTTTTATCCTCTCTCTCAAATCTTTCGCCAGTGAAATACGGGACCTGGCGACATAAAGTGAAGGTCCCATCTCATCCTCTTGACCCTCCACTTGGGTCACCTCCGGCCTGCTCTTGGCAAAAACATGATCCAATTTTCTTTGGATCCCGTCATCAGACGTATCTTCTCCCAATAACAACCTTTTGACCAACGACTCTTCCTCTTCCCGGACGTGAACCATTTCTTTTACGTCCTTGAGACTTCTCCGAGAGAGGAAGTCTGCAGGGTTCTTTTTGCCTGGTATGTGGACCAGGTCACAATCATACCCCTGAAGAACTTGAACCCATTTCCAAGTCCTCCTGTTCACCGCTGGCTGATTGGGTAAGTTCTTCAACGAGTCGTGGTCGGTCTGGATTGTGAAATGGCGACTGGCAAGGTAGTGCCGCCATTTCCCCACTGCCCAAACAATTCCCAACAACTCCCGTTCATATGCCCCATATCTTGTCTCAGCAGGATTCAGCTTACGGCTCTCATAGCAAATCGGCTGTAATCCTGAGCCGAAGTCCTGCTGCAAGATTGCGCCTACCGACACTTCTGATGCATCTGTAGTGACGGTGAACTCGCGCTCAAAATCGGGAAGCTGCAGTACTGGGGCGGTGACCATGGCCTTCTTGAGCCCATTAAATGCTTTCTCCTCTCGGTCACCCCAGACCCAAGGCGTATTTTTCTTTGTCAAGTCCGTCATTGGGGCCGCAATCTCGCTGAACCAGTGAATGAATTTGCGATAGAAACTGCACAACCCCAAGAAAGACCTCACGTCAGTGACGGTCTCCGGCGTTGGCCAATCGAGTATAGCCTTGACCTTCGATAGTGACGGTTTGATGCCGTCCTTCCCAACATCGAAGCCAAGGTACTCAACTTCGGTTCTGAAGAAGTCGCACTTGGGTAGTCGTCCAAAAAACTTCTCCGACCGAAGTCTGTCCAGAACCGCTTTGATGTGCTTTAAGTGTTCTTCCTTGGTACGATTGTATATCAAAATGTCGTCCAGGAAAACAAGCACAAATTCGTCAAGGCCATCCCTCAAAAGGTGGTTCATGATTCTTTGGAACGTCGCCGGTGCATTGCATAGCCCAAAGGGCATGACCGTGTACTCGAATGAACCATAGCGCGACACGAAGGCAGTTTTCTGAATATCGGCCTCTTTGACCCGGATCTGATGATATCCGGAGGCCAAGTCAATTTTTGTGAAATACTGCGCTCCGTGGAGACGGTCCATGAGTTCTTCCACCTTCGGGAGAGGGTACCGATTTTTGGTAGTGATTTTATTCAAAGCCCCGTAGTCAATGCAGAGCCGCCACTTGCCATCCTTCTTTGGAATGAACAGCACTGGCGCTCCGTATGGGCTTGTGCTAGGCCGAATCCACCCCTGGTCAAGGAGATTGTTGATCTGGCGCTTGAGCTCATCCAGCTCTGCCACACTCAGCCTGTAGGGGCTTTTGTGAGGTGGTGGTTCTCCTGGCGCGGTCTCAATCTCATGGTCCACAATTCTCTTTGGAGGTGGGCCATAGGGGAGCTTGTCCGGGAATACATCTTTATATTCCTCCAGTATTCCTTGCAGTTCTTCCCGGACAGCTGCATCTGCCTCTTGCACCTTTTTATTAATCACTTCCGCAATCGGTACTTCGGTTTTGACAGGCCCGGTTTCTTTCATCACCCGGCGCCTCTCTCCCTCAGTTTGGCCTTTTGCTGCACCGGCTTTGGCCTTGCGTTTTCCACTTTTTCCTTTCGGCGGTTCTGTAGGCCGCAATAGACACAGGAACATTGGAAGGTCACTTTTGTTTGCCCTTTTTGCTGCCTGTCGCATCGACATAAAATCAATTTTGGGGCGAATAGGTTGGCTGACAACACGACCAGCCACCTTGACCTTTTTCCTGTGCACGCCTTTGGATTTCTCCGGAGTATCATTTGCTGTATCATTTGAGGAATTTGGCGAAGAATTTGCTGTTACTCCCCCCTGGGGAGACTCAGCCGCCCTCGGTGAGTCATGACCGGTCGAATGAGGACGATCCGGTATGTGTGCCCACTCGCGTACCGAACAAGTTGGTTCCCAAAATGCGGGGGAACACAACTGAGCGTATGAATCACCCCTAATAATAGGGTCGGAGACAGACTTTCCGAGAGAGTGGAAAGTGTGCTGGAGACCAGGCAAACCACGGTCAACAATGTTGCATGAAGCAGTGTCAGGTGTCTTGATTCCTTGGACAACCTCCAATCCATCACCATGTCGTAGTACCAAGGAATTCGTTTTCCAATCGATCAGGGGGTTGACAGTGTCCAACCAATCCCGACCGAGGATGACCTGTATGCCCTCCATCATAGGCACAGCAGTCAAAGACACCCTGCTGGCCGTGCGCCCAATGCATATCAGCACATTAGGTGCAATGCCGGTAGACACTACAGTATCTCCGTTGGCTAACTCCAACGAGGAGTATGCACCTATGAACTCAATTGGTGGCCGGGTTTGTAGATGCTCACTCACAAATGATCGAGTGGCACCCGAATCCACCAATGCAGACACACGTGTGTCGTTTACCACTGCTCTAACATCAGGAGCAAGTGGTCCTTGCCTGTAGACCCCGAGCCTGGCTGGCTCGCAGCATTGGGTTCTACAGGAGCTTCCCTCCTCTGAGTCCAGCACTTGGGGACCCCCACCAATTCTGATAGGGATTCCTTCACCTTTTCAGGCGCCCCATTTTGCTCTTTGGAAGCTTTCTTTTCCTCAGCTTGGCGTGTTCGGCGGCGCCGCCGTCTTTCCACCCTGCGCCTCCACTTCCTCGACCTCTTTTGGCGCCTTTGTTGCCACTTGCTGGGAAACACAGCCGAAATAGTCCAAGCTCTCTGGCAGGCTTGGATAAAATGTTCCGGACGCTTTCCTGACTAGCCAGAGCGGGGGCCAGACAGTCTCCCTACCGCAACTGCTGGGAAGCGTCCATCCAACACGGCGGACTGCCGTTCCGCCTCCCGATCCATCTGATCGGCCATAGCCCGTAATGCTCTGCTGGTGGCCATTACAACCACCTTGGGCTTCCTCTGAATCCTCCCACGTCCACTGTGGCCAGACTCTCTAGACTGGTGCCCCGGGTGGAAATGTGGACCAGTCGGTAGAGAGAGACGTGGTTGTCTAGCTTGCCCATGCCTGCTATGAGATCCCCTTGTATTGTGAGCTTTAGGTGGTGTTCTCACAATTTTGCTAGTATTTCCTGCATGTTTGCCTCGTTTGTTCGTTTCATTCTGCTGGTCACTCTCAGCCTTGCCATTGAATGCATCTTCCATGCATGCGACCAGTAATTCCACTTCAGCTAGAGTCTTTGGGGCGGTCTTGGCAGCCTCAAGACGGAAAGGCTCCCGCAAACCGGAGATCCACATGTGCACGGCCGTCGGCTCGTCTACTCCTGGTACCCGGTGCAATATGGATCTAGTTCGTGCCATGTATGTGCACGCATCTTCCCCCTTCTTCTACGATAACTTGAGGAGTCTGGTCTTGGCGCGACTCTCTCGAATAGGGGACTCAAAACGCGCCCTCAATAATGCCAATAGCTCCTCAAGTGACCCTGGCCTTTCCTCTCTACGCGAGATACACTCTGCGTCCCACCACTCTCTAGCAGTACCTGCCAACAATAAAATGACAAAGACGATCGCCTGCTGCTCAGAACAAGGAACGGCATCCAAGTAATCCTCTACTGTTCTGAGCCAGGACACAAAGTCCTGCCCTCGCTCGCCCGTGAATGCTGGGGGCTTACGCGGTTTGATATGATCCGCGTATGGCGAGGCTGGGTGATCAGGCAACGTCCGTGTGTGCGGCTGAGTGAGCGTCCACTGACTCCGCATATGTGGCGAGTACGGCTGTCTACTAGTACATGCTCCTGTCCCCGATACGATGCGATCTACATGCTGCTCCATGGATGAAATACCAACATGCAGAGGGGATTGAGGCCATAGCTGTGCATCATCAACTGCCTCAGATACGGGCACAGTACAAGTCACTGCTGCAGGGCGATACACAGAGAGAACAACCTCAGGACCCATAGCCTCCTCCATCTCCAACCACAAAAATGCCAATGGGTCCCATCTATCTGCCATGGCTGCTCACTCACGCAAAAATAGCAGAATGCAGAATGAAATACCGAATGCAGGATGAATCCCCAAAAATCCCGGCAAAACTGATGAAGACTGACTGATGATACTGGTGCTGATACTGATGTAGTCGATAGTCTGACCGCACGGAGGTCCAACCCTGGGTATATGCCAGAGCGTAGTCCTTGATATCGCTCAGAGAAGCCCCAGGATCCACCAAATGACGTCTCCAAGTCAGTGGGTACTATACTTCCCCAACCAACAAGGTGCCAAATGGCTTCACCACAACAGTTCCAGAACAGCCCTTTACAACCAGTTTCTTCCTAGGTTAGCAACAGGGAATTTAAGAATACTCAAAGAGTATTTACTCACCCCTCTAAAGAGAGGCTTCCCTGCCACACCCCCGGGAATGCCACCAGTTGATCAGAAACTGAACCTTTCCTGTCCCCCTTGCCTGGGGAGGACTTCCCGGGGAACGGCCACACAACTGCCTCACGTCCCGGCCCGCTCAAAGCCCCTCCGCCACACCTCGCCCGGATGGCAGCTCGGGGGCACTGGTCTAGGCTAGGAGCAGTAGAAGTGTCTGCGCAGCACTATAGGCCGCTCTTCTACTATCCTGTGTCGCGAGCGATAGGCACCAAGAGCTCCCCCTCTGACCGCCGCCTGGGGGGCTATGTAAGGTGCTAGCCGGTCCGTGTCCCGTCTACCCACTTCTACTTGCACCCCCCTAACAACTGTGGGGCAGCCGCCGGCTTCAACCTGGGGTCAGCCTTTTTTCTGGATAAGGTACTGTTGCCACCAGGCGGGCCTGTAACCCTTCACAGTTGTCTAGGCTGGTCAGGTACAGTCCGTGACTCTCAGCCCTTCGCCCCCCGACCTCCTGGCCGAGTGCCCTAACGGAGTGGGACGGCCCCCAAACTATCACTGGCCCGCTCGGAGGGCCCTGGGCCTGGTGCACTAGCACCCTACTGGCCTCTGATGATCAGGCTCTGGTGTTCAGGCACCCTACTAAGCCTCTTGGGGAGCTGTCGTACTCCGCAATATATCGTAGGGCGGATGTAGGGGATGTCAGCTCCAGTCGTAGAGAACTGCTCTCCACCCGCTGAGAGGCAATCAACCCCCTCAGCTGCTCCAGTAGAGTCCTCCAGGAAGATGCTCTCCACCTGCTGAGGGGCAAACAATCCCCCAGCTACTCCAGTCAAGTCGCCAGAAGCTGCTCTCCACCTGCTGAGAGGGTCAAGAATACCCACTCAGCTGCTCCAGAGAAGCTGTAGTCCGTTGTTGTCGTCCGCTGCTGGCTGTTGTCCACCTGCTGAGGAGGTCAAGGGTACCCCCTCAGCCTCTCCAGTAAAGCTGCCGCATGCTCTTGTCCGCTGTCCACCTGCTGAGAGGGTCAAGGGTGCCCCCTCAGCTTCTCCAAGGAAGCTGCCGTGGGCTGCAGTATGCTGTCCACCCGCTGAGAGGGTCAAGGGTACCTCCTCAGCTTCTCCAAGGAAGCTTCCGTCTGCCTGCCGGGTTGCAATTCCACTCCACCAGGTTCCAAACACTGCAAAGTACTGCCCAGCCCCACGCAGGGGTCGCTACTGGGCAGCCCCCCAGCCAGGCACCCACCAGGGGTCGCTATTGCACAGCCCCCGGCTCCCAGGGGTCGCTACTCGCCGCCCCCCGTCCACCGGGGTCGCTATTCCACATCCCCCCGGTCGGCAGTACACAGCTCGGGTCGCTTCCCGCTGCTTCCCGTGGTCACGTCACGCGGTGGCAGGGTCCAGTCACCCCATGCGCAGTCCGCGTCGGGGTCGGGCCGCCGCTCGTTCCTGCACCGCCCCCTCCGGGGTCCTGGCGCTCCTCGCCGCCGGATCCAACGGCCTACGCGGCCAATCGCGCCTCCCCACCGTCGGGGCCGGTCGCGCCCGGTCCGCGCCTCCCCACCGCCGGCCCAGCTCGCGAGATTCTGCGGCAATGCGCCGCCCCCCGCCTCCAACCGCGGCGATCTCGCGGGGTAATGCTCCCCCCCGCGCTCGCCCGGATCCGTCGCGAAAACAACACAACAATGCACCTCCCCCCACGGGGCCGGGTGCGCAGCGTCCCTCCTGGCCGATTCAGGCCCCCTCACGGGGCGTCTGGCCGGCCGCCTCTCCTCGGATCTCCCGGATGGGGACCCCCCTTGGACGGGATGGGGCCCCCCTTGTGCTCTCGTGCTGTGTGGCGCGCTTCCGCCTTCCCCGCCCACCGGCTCCGAAACCACTTGGCGTGGTTTTCGGTTCGTTGCGGGCGAGGCTCCCGCCGCGGCACCCAATCGGCCCGGATGGGCCTCCTCCGCCGGATGACCGGCGGGCTGTCCGGGGCGCTCGCTCCTTCGGGGTGCGCAGTGCGGGCCCAGGCCTACGGATGGCCAGGCGCGGGGCGGCCGGGCGCGCTGTGGATGCGCGGCGCCGTGCGGCTCGCGGGTGCAGCCACGGGGTGCGCGGAGTGGGCGAGAGAATCGAGAATTACAGTCTGACAGGAGGTCGCCCCTTTGAGGGGGTGGCCTCGGTCCGGATCACGTGACAATGCAACATACGGGTCCATGCGATTGTATCTCATCCCCCAATACGGTTCCGGCGATGGAGTCTAAAGTATTGGTAATATATCTAACCATAACTCCTCTACCGCTAACTCAATGGAGGTGGTTCAAGAACCTATGAGCTCCTAATGGACTCTACTTTTATATGAGATATTCAACCGCATTGTTCATTGTACTTTAACCTCCCAGTAACCCAATTACTAGAGAAACATACTACCCCCTGTGCTTTACACCACAGGCGCAGCATTCAGAGACACGCAACTCAGAGGCTATGAGGCATATTGAGCACCTGCGTCAGGCGCGTGAGGAGGACCAACGACAATTTCAGCAGAGGATGACTCAGATGGAGGAGGCTCTGAAGAAACAAATGGAGGTTGCAGGAGGTGCAATGAAGTCCGTTCAGTCATTGCGGGAGGAGTTGAATGCATCTCATGCTGATGCACGCAGCCTTCGTCAGAAGCTTGATGAGTCAAACTGGAAATTGTCGCAGGTCTCAGAGCAGCAGTCAGCAGCTCATCAGGCACAAATACAAAGCACTGCAGAGTCGACAGCCAGAGCTGATGAGTTATTGCGCCAGGCCAATGAATTGGCCGCCCGCTATGAGCAGATCCAGCAACGGCGATCATCAGGACAGCAGGCCAGCACTTCTGCATCAGTGCCGCCTGTCAATATTCCATTGCAGTTTGGATCTATCCCAGATCTGCCTCAGATTACTCAGTCTATGCCTAGAGTGCCTATGCCAGAGAGAGTACCTATCGTGCCTACAGCACCGCCCATGCCAGATGAGGCACCTGCTATGCCAGCATCAGCACCCAGTTCATCACCGCCAGGAGCATGGTCATTTTCTCAGCCATTGATGCCATATGGCATACCACAGGGGGCAATGTTCAACGTCAGTATTAAACCACGAGAGCCACCTGTCTTTACTGGAGCCCGAGGCCAGGACATCACAAATTGGTTGCGCCTAGTGGATGATTATTTCGCTTTGGTGCAACATCGTGAGGACCAAGCTATGGCCTACGTCATTCTACTTCTTCAGGGGAATGCACGGGCATGGTGGGATTCAGAGTGCTTGTCTCGTGGTGAACATCGCCCAGACACATTGGCTGAATTGAAGATGCTGCTGCGAGCACAGTTCGAGTTGCCAGTCAGAGAAAACAGGGCTCGAGCTGAGTTGCTGAACATTGGGCAGAAGGCTGAGGAGAATGCAAGCACTTACATGGCTTGTATGAAGATGTTGATGTCCAGGGTCCCAAACTATGACACCAAGACTGCATTGCAGCAGTGGATCTTGGGATTGAGGCAGCGCTTCCAGCTAGAGGCTGCCAAGATGCATCCCAAGACTTTGTTAGAGGCTGAGGCCCTTGTGTGTCGTCTGGAGGATGCCTTGGAGTTCTGCCGATCGTCAAGGAGAGATTCACGGCAGAAAACAGGTGGATCCGGCAAGGCAGATCAGCAGCAGCAGAAGCAGCAAAAGGGCAGAGGACAGACATCTGGTGGACAGAAGCAAGGACAATCATCTGGATCATCTGGTCAGAGTCAACAGTAGGATCAGAGCAAGATGTATTGGTGGAATCCACAGTCGACTTCAGCTCAGAGATCAGGTGGTGCAGGGCAATCTGGTCGCCAGTCCACTCCCCCACAGACTTCTGGCGTGACTTTCCATCCGAACGCCAAGAGGAATGATGGGTTTGGCCGTCATAGACGTGGTAGGGGCAACCAGAGAAGGCCCAGGGTGGCGATGTTTGCCACCAGTGATGATTTGAGGGAGATGGCCGATCAGCTGGATCGGGAGGCTGCGCAGCAGGCAGCCGGGTCGGACACCGATGATTCCCAGCGTCAGTGGTAGGGAAACTAGCTGGCCCCCACTCTGGCCAGTCTAGGATGCATCGGGGGCTTGGGGGACAACTTGGTCAGAGAAGTTGTCACCCGTTTGTGATGGTCAGTGTCGGTCAGAGCAAGCGCCAATGGTGAAGGGGGAAGTGGAGGCACAGGATGGAGAGACGTCGGTACCGACGAAGACACCACACTGCACCTGTTCAGGTCTCACAGGCTTGTGCAGTTGGGGAGGTTACACCTTCAAAGTCCATTTCATCCGTGGAGAGGACCCCCAGTGAGCTGATTCGGAGGATTGAGACCGCACCAGCATCTGCTGCGGGCACCACAGACTTGAAGGCTGGTGTACAGGACCACTTGCTTCTTGTGGTTAAAGCAGTGGTTAACGGCACACATGTAGCCGCCTTGGTGGACAGCGAAGCGAGTCATTCTTTTGTTAACGACCAGCTGCGACTCCGCTCACCACTCAGATTTATTGGAGCGTATTCGTTATTGGAGTTGGCGAATGGGGAGACTGTAGTCTCCACTGGTATAGCTCCAGATGTGCTGCTATGCATCGGGACCTTGCAGAGCCGCATTTCTCTGACGGCAGTCCCCATGATGGAGGGGTTGGATGTCATCTTGGGTGACCCAAGTTGGGTCGTGATTGGCTGGACCAGATGAACCCCTTGGTGGACTGGCGTAGCAATTCCATGGTACTACGCAGTGGTGATCGGTTGGAGGTGGTACCTGGATTGAAGAAAGAGACAGTGCGCAACTGCCATATCATTGATAGAGGTCTACCTGGTCTTCAGCATAGTTTTTCCTATCTCAGAGAGCAGTCAGCTGCGTAACCTTCAGCTAACTGAGAGCATCAGTATGCCAGGCTAAGTTCTCCACAGTTCTGGTCGTATGAGCCTCCGGCAGGTGCATGGGGTCATTAGGACACACCACTGTCAGTGTCCTATCATTCAGCGCCGAGGACGGCTGATGTCCCCCAGGGGGAAGTAGCGGCTGCACAGAATCTAGAGGACGAACATCCCCAACCTTCCAAAACTTCTGGGAGCAGACAGACGAGAGCAAGAAAGATATCTGGTAAATGCATGAGACAGCCTGTAAGGACCAAGTTGGACTTCATGATGATGCGACAGGCAGCCAGAAGGGCGAACAAAATAGATGAGCCCATGTTCTTGTGTGTTCTGCGAGCCAATTCACTGCCGGATCAAGGGAAAAAGAGGAAACAGGCCAAGGCGGGAGCAGCCAAGGGCAAAACAGAGGGCGAGAAGCGCCGGACTTCAAAAGAGTCTGGCCCCGTCACGAAAGAGATACCAATGGAAGAAGTGGTACGGACCAAAGTGGCAGATGCAGATCCAGCCGTTAGGGAAAAGCTGCAGCAGACTTTAGCGGAGTACAAGGACATATTCCTTGACTAGCTACCACATGGGCCACCACCCAAGAGAGTTGTTGATCACAAGATCGAGACTGTTCCAGGCTCAGCACCACCGCATAAGAGTCCATACAGGCTGAGCAGTGCTAAACTGGATGAGATGAGAAGACAAATCGACACACTCTTGGAGCAGGGCTAGATCAGACCGAGTTCAAGTCCGTACGGGGCGCCCATCCTCTTCATCCCAAAGAAGGATGGAAAATGGAGAATGTGTATCGACTACCGCGCCCTGAATAAAATCACAGTGAAGAACAGGTATCCTCTTCCGAAGGTGGACGAATTGATGGATCGACTTCACGGGGCAAAATACTTCACCAAAATCGACCTCGCCTCAGGATATCATCAGATCAGAGTGCGAGAGTCAGATATCCACAAGACTGCCTTCGTGAGTCGATACGGATCATTCAAATACCTTGTGATGCCCTTCAGTTTATACAACGCTCCAGCTACATTTCAGCGTGTCATGAACACAATTTTTCGCGATGGCCTGGATCAGTTTGTGTTGGTGTTCCTTGATGATATTTTGATCTACAGCCGGACTTTGGAGGAGCACCTGGAAAACATCCGAGCAGTTTTGGATCGTCTTCGGTCGGAGAAGTTGTATGGACGTCTACCAAAATGCGATTTCTTCAAAACTGAGGTCGAGTACCTTGGATTTGATGTGGGGGCTGAGGGAATAAAGCCATCATTGTCCAAGGTCGAAGCAATTTTGAATTGGCCTACTCCAGAATGTGTCACAGATGTCAGATCATTCCTCGGGCTGACGAATTTCTACAGGAAGTTTATCAGGAGGTTCAGTGAAATCGCAGCCCCGATGACAGACCTCACAAAGAAAAACGTGAAGTGGCAATGGACGGATCAAGAGGAACAGGCTTTTAATAGGTTGAAGACTGCGATGGTCACAGCACCCGTTCTCCAGTTACCAGACGTTGACCGGGAATTCACAGTGACAACTGATGCCTCTGAAGTATCAGTTGGAGCCATTCTACAGCAGGATTTTGGGAATGGACTGCAGCCCATCTGCTATGAGAGCCGAAAGATGAATCCTGCAGAGACCCGGTACAGTGCATACGAATGGGAGCTGTTGGGCATCATTTGGGCAGTTGGAAAATGGAGATACTACCTGGCCTGTAACCACTTCACGATCAAGACAGACCATGACACCCTCAAGAATTTACCAAACCAGCCCTCAGTGAACAGAAGGGTCTGGAAATGGGTTCAAATCTTGCAGGGGTATGATTGTGATATTGTCCACATACCGGGCAAAACCAACCCCGCAGATTTTCTGTCCCGCCACAGTATCAGAGATATCAGGAGCATGGTAGATGTGCGGGCATAGGAGGAGTCGTTGGTCCAGAGATTGAGGCTGGGTGAGGGTGATCAGACAGATGAGGCCATACAGAAAAAGTTGGATGAGGTGTTTAAAAGATCCAACTTGGAGGGGGATACAGAGGGGATTCAGTCATCAGTTGATTCTTCACATTCTTTATTCGTCACTCGTACGAGGGTAACTCTGGATTCAGCTTTGAGAGAGGATATCAAAATAGGGTATCAGACAGACACCAGGTGGGACGACATCATTACTTAGCTACAGTCGTCTCAAGAGCATACCATCAAAGTTGGCACTAGTGTATACCGGAAGAACCATGGATTATTGGAGATTCAGTCGCATAATGAGGACAAGGACATTCAACACTGGCGATTGGTGATACCAAATATTCCAGAGATTAAGAGGAAGATTATGGAGGAACTTCATGTGGTACCTTACTCTGGACACCTGGGATATCACAAGACGCTC
>CAJHUC010000024.1:0-26681 GCA_905146915.1 Ostreobium quekettii
TTTATCAGCTGTCCGTTAAATTTCGTTAAAGAAAAAGGGAGAAAAATTCAGAAAAAACGAAAAAAATCCCAAAAAATCGAAAAAAAACCCAAAAAATCACAACAACTGCGGCTAGTTAAAAATCAAGTATGCATAGGTTGAAATAAAATACAAACATACTCTCTAATAGGGAATTCCATAAACTATAAGTATGACTAAAACCCCAAAATCCCCAAAAAATCCAAAAATCCGCTAATTTTTGGTTAATTTTTGTCTTTTTTCGTTATTTTCCATTAATTAACGGAAAATTAACGGAAATTAACCTCTGTCCACTACTAACGGATCCGGGTGGCCACCTCTACTTGGTAGTCATCGAGTTGAGGCAGTGCAGAACCACCTGGTTGTCCACAAGCAAGCGAAGCCGGCGAAAAGTGGTCCTGGGGCACCGGCGAGGAAAGAAAGACAGCAGGGCCAAGTATACGGCCTGCATTTCACGGACATTAATGTGAATGAGCTCCCGATCAAAGAATCCGCGGGCAAGAAGGGGTTGATCACCACCAAGAGGCGTAAAGGTGGCCCCCCAACCGGTGAGGCTGGCGTCCGTAGCTAAGGTGCCCACCAGCTCCAAGGATGTGGAATTGAGCGACCTGCCTGCCAACCGACCGATCTGGGCCCTGGCGGCCAATTCCACATGAGCTGCGGCAGTCAAACAGAGCCGATCTCGCCAAGAGCGCTTTCCGCGCAAAAGAGAGTAGAGATCCGTCAAGGAAAACCGTGCCAACGGAAAAGCCAAGTAAAAAAAAATGGCGGAGCCACAGAATTTGGCCAGATCCCGAGCGACGATGAATCCCCGTTGACTAATCTCCTGGGCCCGCCGTGAAATGGCGGCAACCTTGTCCAGAGGGACCTGAAATTGACACCGATTGGTGTTGATCATAATCCCAAGGTGTTTCTTGTGTTGGACCGGCTCCCACTGATATTTGGACTCCTTAAAAGCGAGCCCAAGAGCGGCGAAAACCCGGCAGACCAAACTGGACCATTGGGTGAGCCGCTGAGGATCCGACATGGCGGCAATGAAATCATCTAAGTAGGCCAAAATCAGCGCGGGAAGCTCCCGCGAGTACTAGAGATAGTACTGGAGAATGGAATCCTCCCCCGCTAAGCGACCAAAACGAAAACGAGTGGCAGCTTTCGGACAGGAGCTGGGGGTCCTTAAGAAACGGACCACTACCAACACGAGCTGCGTGAAATAAAAGGGGGAGAGTGTCAAGCCAAAAGGGAGCGCCCGGCAAGCAAAGGTCTCCCCACCCATGCGAAATTGAAGGAAATGTTCTTGATCTGCCCGCATCCGAAGATGATGATAGGCGTTTTTGATGTCGAATCCCATCAAGTAATCATGCTTCTTCAGCAGGAAACCAAAATCGCGCAGTTTCTCATAACGAAGACCAACCTTCTTGAGGTGGCGATTGATGCGCCGAAGGTCGATGACCAACCGGTATTTGGTCTGGCCATTCTCCGCCGGCTTGGCCACCAAGAAAGCTTGCGAAATCCGGGCGTCGGAAGAGGGGTTGGTCCGGACGATCGCCCCCGTCGCGAGGTATTTGTCCCGCAGCCAGAGGTGGGCCGTCCAGGAACGGGGACGGACTAGGAACGGGGACAGGAACGGGAACGGGGACGGACCGGATTCCGTTCCCGTCCTTGGGCCGGCAGGCCCAGGAACGGCTGAGGAACGGCCCGTCCCTGGGCTGGAATGGACTCGGGACGGAACTGGAACGGTGTACTGCCGTCCCAACTCCGTTCCGGCACAGTACGGCCCACCTGGGCATCCGTTCCTGTACCGCTCCATGCCATGCCTCCCTCCGTTCCAGCGTGTCATAGAGTCCGTTCCTATCTGGTAACATCACAGGTGGGCCAATCAGAATTGTATGATGCAGTTGGAAGCGCCCGTCCTGCATTTGTTCATTAATGATGGGTGCTCCCAAGTGCGTCATGCAATTCCTGGCCTTCTTGCCACCACACATCGCTGCCGCCTTGTGGGGAGGCGCTGGTGGTGCCCACCATCGGTGGCAAGCACAAGGACGGACGCGGGAGGCACGTGGAGGCGGAGGCAAGTGCTGTGAGGCGACGCAGCCTCACCAGGTGCGTGAAATCGGCGTTCAAAGCGTCAATTGGGAGGCATCGGAGAGGTGCCAAAAAAGGGTGAGATCTGGGCGGCCAGGCGCTTGCCGGCCCGAACGGTCAGCAAAGGGGAGGGGGCAGGGGAGGGAAGGGCAGAATGTGCCAAGGGAAAGGGAGGGGAGATGGCAATAGCCCCCTTGCTCGCTAGAATCGCTGCGGGGGGCTAACGATCTGCCCCGTCGATTTTCGAATTAGGCTTGATGGAGCTGGGGGAAGCTGGGCGGTCACAAAAGGGAGGCCGGGAAGGGCAAGTAACGTGGCCAAAATAGGGGGAGGGGAGACGGCCAAAGGCCACTCGCTTGTTAGAATCGTCCCTAGAATCGCAAGTGAATCTGGCGTTGTGGTGAGATGGTCACCACGTTGGGTGCCCCACCCAACGGCCCGAGTTCGATTCTCGGCAGCGTCTTAGCTTGCTGGTGGTCAACAAAAGGGGGAGCAGGGAGGGGAGGGCAACGTAGGCCAAAATAGAGGAAGGGGAGAGGCCAAAGGCTCCCTTGCCCTTAGAATCGCTGAGAGCGGGTAATGTTTTGCCCATTCCCGTTTTGAATTGGACACGATGGGAGGTAGCCGTGTGGCAAGCTACCCACCAAAGTGTTGTCAATACAACATACGGAAGGCATGTTGGTGCCCCTTTCGCTGCTATGTGGGCACACGCCTCAGCCCACGCTTTGGCCATCAATTGCCGCCTCCGATGGTGGGAAGATTGCTTGCAAGAGGCGTCCACCATTTCGGCAGCTCCCCTTGCCATGGCATGTGGTAGCTCAACAACAATTGGGTTTGATCGTTAGCAACGCCCGGCCGCTGCAAGCCCTTGCTGTGTTTTGTTGTCCATTCTTGTTGGAACGGAGTCCGTTCCACAATGAGAACGGACCCGTTCCAACCCTGTTCCTGGCCGGCCCAGATCCGGCCCAAATCCGTTCCTTGGGAATGGCCCAGGAACGGACTAGAACGGACTGGGATGGACTGGGACGGGAACGGGGACGGATCCGTTCCTGGGACGGGGACGGACACCGTTCCCGTTCCCGTTCCTACCAAATCTGGACGGGCCCACCTCTGCCCGCAGCTCCCGCCATGCTCGCCATTCCTCCGGAGTCGTCAAGGGATACTCGCCCTAATCGAAGGGGGCCGGAGGGCCCATCAGGCCCCATTGAAGGGGGGCCCCAGTGTGGATCCATTGCAAGACGCGCAAAGGCGCCCCAATGCGGCGCCACCCGGAGAGACGGCCCCGAAGACGAGCGTATGGAGGGTCCTCTAGGCGGCGGGTTTGGGGGCCTGGGATGGAGCGCTTGGGCCCGCCGGCGGCTTGGAACTCTTGCCCTTGAAGTGGCAACCGCTGGAGGTGGACGCGCCCGCAGGATTGGGAGCCGGGGCGGCGCGATCGAGGTTGGCCTGGTTCTTGGCGGCAGCCGACTTGGTAGCCAATTTCAACTGCTGATTGAAGACCTCCTTGCGACAGAGGTGGCCACTCAAAGGTGCCATCCGGTCCGTTAAATCCGGTTCGTTAATTTTTATCAGCTGTCCGTTAAATTTCGTTAAAGAAAAGGGGGAAAATTCAGAAAAAACGAAAAAATTTCCAAAAAAATCGAAAAAAAACCCCAAAAAATCACAACAACTGCGGCTAGTTGAAAATCTAGTATGCATAGGTTGAAATAAAATACCAACATACTCTCTAATAGCGAATTCCATAAACTATAAGTATGACTAAAACCCAAAAATCCCCAAAAAATCCAAAAATCCACTAATTGTTGTGGAATTACATGGGGGTAGTTACAGCCAGGTTTCTTGGGGCTAATTTAGTGGCCCTGGCTGCTCATTTATGGAGTATTCTGGGTGGTTGTGAGTTCCTGGGACTGGTGGAGGTTTGCCGGAACAATTACACTACATTATAACAATATACAATGCGTTTTCTGGTGTGTTGGCCACCCAATATAGGGTGAGTCAGCTGCGCTGCGCGGGAGTGGCAAAACCGCGCCTGTCTGACATTCTGTAATCGCTTTCGGACCCCAGCACCCGCGCTTGCAGCCACCGAGCGCGAGGAGTCGACCCGTCGGGCCTTCGGGTCCTGTGCCGCACCCCGGCGATCTTCGGATCATACGGGCCCACCACAGCGAGCGAGAGGGGAAGCGAGCGCCCCGAGACACCACACCTTTCGGTGTGAGAGGCTGCCCATTGGCAGCGACCGGGCGCCATCGAGAGGCGCGTATCGAGGCATCGAACCACCCCATCACTAATTTTTGGTTAATTTTTGTCTTTTTTCGTTATTTTCCATTAATTAACGGAAAATTAACGGAAATTAACCTCTGTCCGCTATTAACGGATCCGGGTGGCCACCTCTACCTTGCGAATGTGCTCCAGTGGCTCGTCGATCAAAGGATCCCAGAAGCGCCGATGAACTGCGCCCAGCCGAACGTTGATCTGGAGCGCACGCCACAACCCGTCGAGGGACGTCCCCTTGTGCTCCCCGTGCACTTGTTGAAGACGGATTAGGCTCTGCAATCTTGTGCAAATAAATGCGGCGTGGAGATGCAACAGGCGTCGAAAGATGAAAGAGAAATCTTAGTGCGCCCTTGAGAAATCGATGAAAAAGAAGCCGTAAGGTCGAAAACCATCTTTATTCGCAGCCCGTCGGCGGCAGCCTTGGCCAGTTTCCCGGGCGTGGGGAGTGCATGCCACTGCTGACTTTCGAGGTGGAGAGTAAACCCGGCTCTCTCCACCTACGGACGGTGAAGCGTATCGAGGCGATCGAATCGGCGGTCAGCGGTGGGCCCAATGCTTTCGGCGAGGATCGATCCCAGGGGCTCTTGTCGGCGAAAGTGGCCTTGACGGAATGGTGGTTGGCCAGCTACATGGCGGGAAACCCGAAGGTGGAGCCAAGGATAATGCAAGTGCAGCGTCTGCAGCATACATCTCGCATCTGCTGATGCCCACGTCAGCGGGTCCATCGCGGTCACATCAAGACAAGACAACACAAGTGCGCGTCCGGGCACATCGTCACCGTCCACCGTTCACCTACGATCGACCCAATGTCCTCTAATTCCAAGCATCTCACACCCGACCCCCTGGCCCTAAGTACTGTGACTTCAGAAGGCCATATCTTCGTCAATTCTTAATGGAATCGGGCGTTTAAAAGCTCGTTGGAACCAGGAAGCTCTTAATAACACTCACAAAAGGTCGATTTGGCCAATTACGTAATTCCCACTCCAGAAAACCTCAATAACTGCCTGACCCCAAGTAGCCACGTCATACACGCGACGTAGGGCACCCAGTTCTGGTACTCATGAAAGTAGCCGGAGTTGGTCTCAAGCGCCTGCGCAAGTTGCGCGCCTTCGGAAGTCCGCCGCACATCGAACCACTTTGGAAAGCGGACACCTGGAGGTCGGACCACCGGGTTGGTGACTGACCGCGGAAGGAGCCGGGGGTCCGGGAGCCAGACAGCGTCGAGCGAAGCCGTAGGCGGACCGTCGTTGAACCGGACGGCTGGTTCTTGCAGCCAATGCTCTGCAGGTGTCCGGTTCATAGAAAGAACTCGGCCAAAACGGCCGGGGAGGGCAAGGCACTCGGTGCCTTCGGGTTGTGCCAACAAGTGGCGCGAAGTGAAACAAGATAGAAGGGGGACCGAGGGGGAGCCTAAATAGCCGCCCCCGCTCAGCCCCGCCAAAGCCCGCCAAGTCCAAGCCGCCAAAACGGGCGGACCCTTGGACCCTCCGTACTTTGACTGACCCAAGGTACTAGGAAGGGCCAGAAACCCGTTTGAATACGATTGCGCCCGATTCAAAACTCGGCGCAACCCACCCAACGTCGTCCTGGGTGGAAATCTATTAACAAGATAGTTAATGTCATATCCGAATCCCAACCAACACCAAACAACGGTTTCGCCCCCGAAAATGCTTGGTAGTGCGCCGCCCTTCTCCCAGTGATTCGCTCTTGCACCTTTGCACCTGAAAAATCGATTTTTGCTTGCCAGTGGCTCTCTACGCCACCATTCTGCTTGAGAGATCGATTTTTGCTTGCACCGGCTCAACCGCCCTTGGAATGTCTTCCAAACAATACACGCACATCGTCGTAGGCGCATCCCTCTTTGCCATCACCCCGGAATGATGCGCATGCAATTTTCTGCCGTACTGCAATGTCGTTGAGAATCGTGAGCCAGAAGGCGATGGTGTGCTTGCCATTTTGCGATGATCTTTGCCAATTACATGATTACGATGGCATAGCGCTGGCTTGTGATGATCATTCGCAAGGCAGGCGTGTCTTTGCTTTGTTGCGGTTGCATCCTTGCACTGCCTTTCGTCAGCGAGATTTCTGGAATTGGCAAAACCTTCATGGTGATTTGCGTCACGCTTCCAATTGGAAGCTTGCAAGCATAATGCTTTTGCATTTTCACACATTTAAGGCAGTCGTTTGAAGAACAGCGCATCCAACATACGTTCGCCACACGCCAGGCAGGCGAAGGACTCGTGGAGCACGCTGAGAAGAGGTATGAACTTTGCCGGCCCAGGTAACCAGGACATATGGAGACCTTGTGGGCCGCCCTGGACGCTGTGGCGCTTTGGCACTGACCCTCTGGGCAACTGACAACCGCGAGAACCTCTGCGTTGTGCTGGCGTCCCTGGCGCCCCTGGCGCCCCTCAGCGCGGCGATTTGAAGCTCTGTGATCGGAAGGGCAACGCGAGCATCGTCAGAGGCCACCAAGACTGGCTGTTGGGCAAGGTGCGAGGCCGACAAGCAATTTTTCAACAGCAGGGATGATCTGCGGTCGCCGAGTGAAAGCAAAGCGCTGAAGGTGTTCCACATGAACGCCGCAGCCTCTGAAGGCTGCAGTCCAGGGACACCATTCGGGCCTCTGTCACCCGCCTCTGCAAGGTGAACCTCGCGTTATTTGGTTGGCTCACCCTGCGAGGGACGCAGCCTGTGCAAGACCATGTGCCGTTGGGCCGGTGACAGCGGCAGACCCAATTGGTCGCCTCGGAGCGCCCCTGGCGGACCGCTTCAGAGGAGGGATGTCGCCCTTTGCGGCTGTCCGTGTGGTGGTCGCGGTCTAGCGCGCCTGGGTCGCACGTCCGCCACGCTCCCAGGTGCCAAGCCGCCGGCCAATCAGCAGCCTCGAAGGCAGGCGTCCACAGCAGAGTCTACAGTGGCGTCCACTGTAGAGTCCACAGCGCACTACTGCACGGGGACCAGGGATACGGTCTGAACAGCCGTACATTGTGTCACCCTGGTTCCAAGTTTCGGACTGGTATCGATGATGTGGAGCATCTCCATCAGCATCGTCTGGCTGGGCCCCGCGCGGAGATCACAGCCCTGCCAGTCCTCTTTTTCGAGATCGGACGCCTCCCCGACGCCAGTCGAAGCACCCACACAGCGACGGGCGCGCGTCTCCAGGCCGCGAGCTGCAGACCGCCATGTTGTCGCACACGCAGCTCAACGTCAGGGGCGGCATTGCCACCGAAGGTGAGGCCAGCGAGATGAGGATTGGGACGCGGGTGGTCATATTGCGTCCATGGCCGAACCGTCTGGTTGGATCGTCGCTGCAGAGCGTGCGTGATGGTCGGCTCCGGCGGAGCTGCATCTTGGCGCGCATTTTGTGGGCGTTGGTTCAATGGGATGTAGGGGCCAATGGGTGTGTGTCTGGATTCGTGTGGATGGTTGGCGCCTGAACGTGCATTGGCGGTTGATTGAACTTGCAGCTGCCTGGTCTCGAAAAAACCTGGTCGTGAGGGCCGCCAAGCCAGATGGCAAGGAGGGAGAGCCCATCGGACCCAAGAGGGGCACCAAGGTGAGGGGCTGTTCGCTCGTGGGGAGCGTGATGGCTTGTGTGCCGTTGGTCGTGGTCCAGCCCTGGTGAGGGAGTGTGCTTGGCTTGTTCAGGTGAAGATTCTGCGCCCAGAGTCGTACTGGTACAACAAAGTGGGCAAGGTTGTGTCAGTGGATCAGGTGAGCGGGCTGCCTCCGATTTTCTTCTGGCGCTCAACACCATGAGTGGACATTGCTAGACACCTCAGGCTCAGAAGCATGCCTGCCAGGTTCAATTGCGTTTATGTTCATATGCCAAAGGAACGCCTTTTCATCTGCGATTCATTGAGGACCAGCTCTCTGCAGTAGTGGCACAAACATGAGGGAATTTGCAGCCTTCGAATGGCCAAAATGTCCACCACTTGCAAGATGGAGTTGCACAGCATCTGCCTTGCCCAATTGGTCTTCGCCTGATGTGTCTGACGACCAATTACACCTGTTGTGCACAGACCGGAATTCGCTACCCAGTGGTGGTGCGCTTTGACAGCGTCAACTACATGGGTGTGAACACCAACAACTATGCTCTTGAGGAGGTCGAGGAAACTTAAGGCACGCATGCATGTAGATCCAACTCATCCACTGTCGCCTTTCTTACTGCCCCACCGAACGTATTTCTGTGCACCTTATTCTATCCCAAGAACCAGGGTGATTCGCATTTGCATTCACAGCCGTCAGTCAGGAATGGATGCACCTATTGGGCCAGGTATGCAAAGTCAAGGCGTCTCCACTGGCCTCGTGCCTTGTAAACTGCCCCTACAAATTTGGGACCTTTGCCAGATTGTCAGTACTTCTCATTTTCAAAATGTGAGTATTTTTCATTTTCAAGTATGTGGGTGTTCTAGGTTACCCTTGCAGTTTGTAGGGAGCATCAAGTTGTTAGTCGATGGGGGCACGGAACATGTTTTCTCTATATTTTGTTGTAGTGAAGCAGAATTTCGTGGTTCAATGCCAGATAGGCAAATCGTACTGATGGGATGTGGCAGATGAACCCATGATCATGATGTTGATCACACAATGACGGGTTCTCCGTGCATTGATCGACACAAGCTTGTCTTTCCAGATGTCTGCTTTGCTGGTGTCACAGTGCCTATGCTGTGAGGCTGTGTCGTTATAGCTCATTCTTGCCTTGCATCTGCAGGAACCTGTGGCTAATGGGGACATCTTGACAGAAACTTCAACGGGTGTAAAATGGCTCTTGTAATTCGATAAGAAAACCGATGTTTTGTCCGGAGAAACGAGTCTTGTGCCCATGAGAGGGATTAACCTATGAACTCCTCATATATGCCTACGGGAAGTTGGGATGGAATGCCCGACGTGCGTTCCTACCAGCCCTGTGAACAGAATATCTCTTTGTGCCTGTGGTTGACACAAAGGGTACTGTTCGTATTGGATACTGTTCGAAGCCTCGCTGCTGAAGTTTCAGGCTGGCTGCTGAGCTGAAAATGCAGTGAAAGTATGGTGGGCATGTTTCAGCTGGCATATCTTTGCAAACATTGTCAACATTATATTTGTGATAATCGTTGCCAGTCATTTGGTCGCTTCGCTCAAATGAGTGACACTTCACTGACATATGGCGTCCAACTAGGTGACGTCACACCATACACCAATTTAGTATTTTGGCATGGACAAGTGGTGATAGTTGTGGCGATGCCTGATGACGCCATGATGACAACGAAGAATCACAAAAATCACAAAAATCGAGTCACTCGATATATGTCACTCGGTCTATGTGTGTATGTTAAAGCAGCCTCCATGGCAGCTGCCCATTAGCGCGGGTGAGCTGCTGCAGCTGCCTTACTAATATGGGAATCCAAGCCTTTCGCCTCCTCACGCGGGTGTTGCCCAAGCGAGGCACATCAATTCAGCGTTCGTGAGCAAACGAGGCTGATCATTGAAGCCAACATGTCTCCACCAACCGGCTCAGCTTTTATCGGCTTAGATTACATGTCGATCATCGTTCATGGTAGCTAACTGACATGTAATCAGGCGATGGCTCACTTCACAAACAACACAGGTCATTGATTCACGCAGCACCTCGATTGAGGGATGGCAACGCCGTTTAGCAGCAAACACAGATTTTCTGAAGCAGCAAAGTGCAAGGCAGCGTTCCATTCCAGCTTGGCTCATGCCGCCATCAACGATGAGCAGCTGGATTTAGAGATGACTTGCTAGTGTTTCAGCATGAACGATCCTGGAGGGTTTGTATGGCATCTACTTGCATAACTCTGCCGTGTCCAGAGCCGTAGATGCCAGACCAGCCTTCTCAACGGGGTTGATAGGCAACGAATGTGGTCCCGGTGCTCGGGTAGCACAGCGGTCGCCTCCTTACCCACAGGCGAAATGAGATATGGCAAGGGAATCAGGAATGGAGTCGCAGTCAAAGCATAAACACTCAAGTCAAATTTCAAGTGGTGGGCCATGATACCTGCTCTTGAAGGAAAAGCCATTGATGCAATTCAAACGGCCCCCTTTGGAGTGCACACGGGAAGCGCAAATCCACGATCACCGATGTCTCAATGGGTTGGCACATGGCTAGACGCAAGCCACACCACACAAAAAACGCCCTAGGCTTACATATTTGTTCACCCTTCCCACAATGAAGAGCGTTGCCGACGGTGGCATCGACCCCCGCAACCGAACAGTTCAAATCTTCTTGCACCCACAGATCTCTTCTTTTCATATGACAACAATCATCATCCACCAACGGCCAGCCATACGACACTTTAAAGTTGCCCACTCATCACCACAATAATTCTGTGAATCCTAAAACACGTTTTTCTTTTCTTTTTATAGATTCAGAATCCCTTGCATATAAACCATATTGTTGACATGCATACAAGTTGCACACCACAATGCATAAATGATCCACCTAATGAAATGGTGGTCATTATACGGTGTTGCAAACATGGCCTTTCCCACGTTTCCATTTGCGAGACACTCCGAATTTTGGTGGGCCCATAGTCTCCTCTAACAAGAGGACCCTAATAAATAGTCAACATCAACCATTTGCCATAATCAATGCACCACCTACAATCCCGTGGCACACCACAACATGATCACTAAACATCCCTTGTTACCACTCCCGCTGTTATCTCCTAGCACCTCCCCCATTAACACCTAATCGACAGTGGTCCCATACCCACCGCCGCACGCAATGGACATGGTAGACTTTCTCTCCAATGAGCTGGCACTCTATTTCTGAATGAGTATAACACCAAAGGATAGGCTGGTTGGGCAACTCACCGGCACAACCTCATGCTAGGGAAAGAAACATCCCAACATGTTCCTCAGGTTTATTAAAATATATTCTCTCCATGGCTAGAAAGAGATATCAACACATGGATTGAAATCTAGAAAACCACCAAATAAATGATCTCTATTGTTGGAAAGAGACATCAATATATAGAGTAAAATCTCAATAAGTGGCAAACCAACAAGCATTCATCATCACAGTAATCTTGGCACTAACCAAGCCACTTTCAAGCTTCTTCATAAAACAATCATACCATCAGAATCCCCAGGCAACTAGTTGTCCCATCATGATAAATTCATAAATCAAAATTCCTTGGGTCCACTTGCGTGCTTTCACCAGCCTCAATACCCACAGAATCCATCACCTCTGTATCCCTGTACGCAAATGCAGTTCTAGTAGGTGTACCTCCACCTCATGTGGCCTGACGTCCGATAATTGATGAGCCCAATCGGTGGGGGAGAACTCCAATCCACTGCAGCTCTGCCCCCTATGATCAGCTGCCGCTTTGGGCCACTTCAAGATCTTGACACTACCCTCACTTAAAGCGTCGGCCATAGCCATGTCCTGGGAAGCTCGTGTAGAGATTTGAGCCATGCTGCAAACTTCCTTGGCCAGCCACACATTGCGTAGTCCTTCGCCAAAATCCATGGCTCACCGAAACACCACCTCACTACAAAATGTTGAAACTAACTTTCGTGCAAAATGTCGGTAAGGGGGTCAGGGAAAACAACAGAACATGCATCCTCTTCTCTTTTTGTGCACTCAGAAATGGCGATGTTGTGCACAAATTTCCTTGTTTTTTGACAGCCAATCTTGAGCACAACCGTTTTGCCCAAAAAACACATAATCACGATGTCGCGCACAAGTGCAGCCTTTTGGACGTTACCGACATTTTGCACGAAAGGCTGTTTTGAGCCAGCGCCGACCCAATGACCCACACTTGCCATTACCACAAAATGCTTGCAAATTGCTCCTTGCTGCCCACCGAAGTCTGGCCGCTCATTTGCCACCGTTGCACACCGTTAGGATGTCGCTTGCAAGCCGCAGACATGGTCAATCTGTGGAATTCTCACTTGCGCCCGATCGCTAAATTGGGCAATGGCCACCGACCGACAGGTCAATCACCATCCAAACAGCCTCGAGCTTTCCTAAAGATGCTGCTGCGCTATCCCCCGCCATCTCCCAGCCCTCAACCGTGCTTCGCCGGGTGCAGATCTCACTCAATTGCAAATTCTGCAACTCCACCCGTCCGACACTCTGGCCGATTACTGACTGAATTCCGAGTCGATCAACGTGCAAACTGCCCCAAACAGCTCTTGGGGACTTGCCTGCACTTTGTTCACCATCGTCTTGCCCTAGAACTTGCCTCGACGCTCCGAAACCATCTTGAAGGAAAGGCCATTGATGCAATTCAAATGGCCCCCTTTTGGCGCGGCGCTCAATTCTCGCCGCATTCAGCCAAGGATCTGGCCGGTCCGCTCCTCGGTCGCTCGCAGTCGCCCAGCGGGGAGATGCCTCGGGCATCGATCCCCCTACGCCCGGCTCGGAGACGCTGGCCAAGCGCGCATAGTCGGGGCGCTTGCTTGCTCATTCCGCGTGGTGGGCCCAGGGTACGCGGCCTGCGGGGAGCCTCGGATGAGGTAGTACGGTGGATGGTCAGCGAGGTGGGGCGTGCCGCAGAGGGGGCGCGCCCGGAGTGGGCAAGGATCAGTCACGATCGCGAGAAACGGAATATGGAATTACAGAGTGGTGCATGTACGCCACTTTATAGTCCCATCAAGCCTAGAAGCTTTTGTGGCTCCAGGCTATCCCACATGGAGCTGAACAAGCTCCAGCTCCTCTCCCACGTACCAGAGCCAAGGGGGAACACTCCTAATAACTCCAATAAGTCATGAATAATCCCCTTTCAGTACTTCAAAGGAAAGGAGAGGTTTCCAAGTGCCGTGGGGAGTCCAAAACAAGAACTTTCCCTTGGAAACCTTGGGGCCCAAAACTCCCACTTCCCAAAATGCCCTGAATAGCGGCACCCTCAAGCTGTGGCCTTTGAACGGTATGTTCAATGCTTTCCTTGTTCTTGGGCATGGAAAGTAGGATTTCGGAGGGTATTCCCTCAATGCCGCTTATTTGCTCCATTCTGCCAAAAGCGCAACTATTAGCAGAGTAGCTCATTAGCACTAGAATATGCTTGCCAATACAATTGGTTGGCAATGAGCTTTTGAATGAGCGAAAATATGTCACCCCCTATGATTTCCACCACACCTTTGGAGTGCACACGGGAAGCGTGAATCCACAATCACCGATGCTTCAACGGGTTGGTACACGGCTAGATGCAAGCCACACCACACAAAAAAACGCCCAGGGCTTAGATATTTGCTCACCATTCCCACAACGAAGAGCCTTTCCGATAGTGGCAATGACCCCCACAACCAAACAGTTCGAATCTTCTTGCACCCACAGAGCTCTTCTTTTCACATGACAACAACTATTGTCCATCAACAACCAGCCATATGACACTGTAAAAATGCCCACTCATCACCACAATAATTCTGTGAATCCTAAAACACATTTTTCTTTTCTTTTTATATATCAAAATCCCTTGCATATAAACCATATTATTGACGTGCATACAAGTCACAAACCATAATGCATAAGTGATCCACCTAGTGAAATGGTGGTCATTATGCAGTGTTGTGAGCACTGCCTTATATGGAATATTTGTCTTATATACAAGACCGACTCCCAAAGTCATGTCCCCTGGGAGTTGTTACTCTGGAAAGCAATCCAAAAGTGTTGTTCTAGAGTGCCAATTGGTGAAAGCTAATACGCACTGCAATCCCTATTGGAGCCCTCTATGTGATACTCCCGAAGCCTTGGCACCCTAAAATGATAACTCCCGAATGGTATGAGTTCATCCCTCACATCATAGTTTCACGTTCTCAAAGGTCTTCGGGACTCCCAAGTAATTCAGGTTACTTCCCATACACCAACTCAATACTCTCCTCATCATATAGACATTCCATCATAATGCTCCAATCTCCCAACCTTAATATTCCGACCCAGCCTTAACGATCCTCACCCGGCCTTAAAGATCCAATCCCAGCCTTGGCAGTCCTGCCCGGCCTCGACGATCCATTCACAAGCTTTGATGATCCAACCCCGGTTTTAATAATCCAATCCCACTGGAGGGATGGCAGTAATGGGAGTCAGCATCATGTGTATGGCCACATGGCTTCAAAGCATAGAGGAAGTATTAAAGGTCAGGTCAAATCAACAGCTCAAAGGGCTCCGAAGGGATATGGTTTGGACAACAATTGACGATGATCGCCTATTCATAGGGTTAATGGAACAAAAGTTAAGTCATTCAATGGTCATTCTATGATTAAGAACGTCTCAGTACCCATTCATTATGCCCTGGCAGATTCAGCCCGTCATGCCCTGACAGATCATATAAGTTACCAACAAAATATGAACAACCTTTCGTGCAAAACGTCGGTAAGGGGGTCATGGAAAACAACAAAACATGCATTTTGCGCACAAGCAAAATTCGCATTCGTGGCGATGTTGTGCACAAATCTCCTTATTTTTTGACGGCCAATATCGAGCACAACCGTTTTGCCCAAAAAACACATAATTGCGATGTTGCGCACAAGTGCACCCTTTCGGACCTTACCGACATTTTGCACGAAAGGCTGTTTATGCGGAATATCGGGGGTACCTAAAAATTTGCCATATTTGCAAGGGAGACCCTATAACGATTTTTGGCACTTGAATGTCGCCTATGCCATGTCTGTGATGACGATGGCTCAACCGCCCATGATCGGCATAGTGGGTCACCGAATTGGCATTCCTTTGCAGCTGCAACACATATTTGCATGTGTCGAAGGCATCCAACATTTGTATTCTCATGTTCGCTGTTCACCAACTCCTCATGCAACTCACCAAATCAACATGCAAATGCAATGCAAAGTCATGATTACCTACAAATGCAAAATTGACGTGCCACATGCTGTACGACAATAGAGCAGTGCCTGCACTCTCAGACCCGGCCCCTGACGTGTTCCCAAGGTCGATTGCTTGAAATGATTGTATTTGGACGGCACTCAGACTTTCACACACAAGAGGCGCTCCAAGATTTCCACGGGCAACTAGGAACATGTTATATTTTTGTCCAAAACAACAGCCCGGAGGTCAGCCCCCAGGGTGGGTGGCTATTGATAGCGAACGAATCGCGCCTAGCGGGATTCGACCCCGCGTCCCTTGAACAAGGGAAGAGCGAATCACCCACTAATACAAAGCCTTCAGGCAATATATAGTGGTGAGCACCCTATTTAAACCCTTGTAGTGACTTGGCCGCTCTCCCTTTCTCTCTCCTCGCCGTATCATCTCTACCAACCCTGGCGAGTGGCGTCCTCATCACTCCGAATTCTCTCCCCGCCTCAAGCCCTACTTTAGCCCTTCACTTCGGCCGGCTTGACTAAGCCCATGACTCATCCTTTTATGGCGCCTTGATCCCGGCGGATGTCCCTCGGCCCTCACTCTCTCTTGGGGCGCTCGAACTCCGACCTACGGCGATGCGGCCCATTATCTCAATGAATCACCTCTGGGGACGGGTTTGGCTCCGAAACCATTGATAGCGAACGAATCGCGCCTAGCGGGATTCGACCCCGCGTCCCTTGAACAAGGGAAAAGCGAATCACCCACTAATACAAAGCCTTCAGGCAATGTATAGTGGTGAGCACCCTATTTAAACCCTTGTAGTGACTTGGCCGCTCTCCCTTTCTCTCTCCTCGCCGTATCAGCTATAACAAACCCTTTGCATGCCCCTTATTTATAGCCCTGGCTGGCTGCCCCCCTTGTCCAAGGATCCTCAGAACATTCTCCAAGGATCCAAATCATTATTGACCAGTTTCTTGGATCATCCCTTATCAGTCATATCAACTTTCTGGATCATTATCATGACCTGCTATACATTATTGTCCCTCATGTCCAATGATTCCCACGGATGCAAGGATCAGTGCTATTCACTCATTGTCGGCGCGGTCCCCCCTTGGCCGCGTCCAGGTACCCTGGCCCGCGCTCTAGGGCCTCTCCGGTGGAAGCGTGGTCGTCCTCGGCCGGACGGCGTATCCCGGGCTCTCTCTGGCCTGTGGGTGACGGCCG
This sequence comes from Ostreobium quekettii, assembly GCA_905146915.1. Classification (NCBI taxonomy): domain Eukaryota; kingdom Viridiplantae; phylum Chlorophyta; class Ulvophyceae; order Bryopsidales; family Ostreobiaceae; genus Ostreobium; species Ostreobium quekettii. The sequence goes on from CAJHUC010000024.1 coordinate 16,364, forward strand.
CTCTGTGCGGTCCCGTCCGAGGCGCGCGGCGGCTGCGCTCAAGGAGGCAGGGAGGCAACGTGTTCCAGAACGATCGAGCTACAATTAGCGCCGCCGCCAGGCGCTCTTACATGTGGCGGCCAAACTCATCAAAGTCATCATATTCATTAAGCTTGTCCATTTTGGCCGAACGTGTTTTCCGGCTAAAGGCCTCGCTACACTCGGCCCTTACGCCAAAGTCGTTCTGGCCTGCTCCACTTCGCTCCGCATACGGCCTCCACGACTTTGGCGACGGGCCGAGCTCCGCTCGGCAGAACAAGAAACCAACGGGTTGCTACCACATTACCACACTCATAAGTCATTGTAAAGTGCCAACCCCATGGCTTCGCCACCAAATAAACTATCCTTTGGCAACCATTGGATCATAACCAACTCAATGGATTCACAGGTTGTTGTCTCATCAACCAATCACTATTGTTCAACATTAATTCCATCATGATTGCCAGGATGAGCCCTCGCCTACTCCCCCCTGCCTCGGCCATGGGCTCTAGTGCCTCGATCACACCCCTGTCATAGTGAACGCCTTCAAATATGGGCCGCACCTAGTAGTCCAACTCATCATGGATTCCAGCATACCTTGGGCGCATTGCAACCCCTCGTGGGCATGCAAAATCCGTGCATGGTGAGGCAGGCCCCTGCCATGCAAGCAACATAGCCCATTCGTTTCCACCATTGTTATTGCCACCATCAAACCTGGGCAGCGATGCTCTTGCACCGATGTTTGAGCGGGCCGCCGCAAGTCGCTGTGCATGCGCTTGCTTCTGAGGTGCCCCACGAATCGTGGGCCACGATGCAGCGTCCAAGGTTGCCATATGGCATGGGAAGTTGCATGACACATGATGGCAGCCGTGGATGCGCACCCCAAGGTGTGGAATGACATTTGTACATTCGTGAGTTGACTTAATTTGTGACGTGGCTGCTTGGGGTTAGGCAGTTATTGGCGTTTTCTGGAGTGGGAATTATGTAATTGGGGAAATCGGCCTTTTAAAAGTGTTGTTTAAAGCTTCTTGGTTCCAACGCACCCTTAAACGCCCAAATCCGTTAAGAAACGGCGAAGATATGGCCTTTTGAAGCTGTAGTACTTCGGGCCAGGGGGGCAAGGGTTGGATGCTTGGAATTAGAGGACAATGGGTTGATCATAGGTGAACGGTGGATGGTGACGATGTGCCTTGACGCGCACTTGACTTGTCTTGTCTTAATGTGACAGTGATGGACCCGCGATCGGGTATCGGGCATGCAATATGTGCGCGCGCATGCAGTGAATCCGTGTAACATCCTTTGGCCCACTCTCTAGCCTCCCGCAAGCCAGCGAAGCACCACTGCGCTGCGCCGCCACCTCTCGCTGACAGCCGGCCCCGGGGATCGATCCCCGTCGAGCATTGGGCCCACCGCGTGACCATAAGAGCGACTGCCCCGGATACTCCCACCGTCCAAGGTGGAGAGGGCCGGCTGACCTCCAATAGCCGAGTTGCAGGGCAGGGCGACCCCAACACCTCCGGAAACCAGCCGTTGCCGACAGGGCCGCAACAAATTGGTTTTGGAGCATGAAGCCCCAAGCCGAGAGCTGAGCGAGAGGCGCAGCAACCTAGAGTGACTACGCGGCCTGATAGGGCTGCAAATTCCAGAAGCCTCCAACACCCCAGGCAGCGGTCAGCACCTCCGCAGGTGCTGAATTGCAGTGTTGTGTGCCTGCGGGAGTTTGTTTTGTGAGCCTGAGGAGCTTTCCGTTGGGCGATTGGTGTTCGGGGATCGACGGTGCTGGGCGATCGCCAGATCCGCGGATTCAGCAGCAGATTCAGTGCATGCGCCAGGCGCCCATCGTGTAGCCGAACACGCGAAGGCCAACACCCCTCATTGGAAAGATTCAGTCAACCTCAGGTGCCACCTGCTATAGAATAGGGGTGAAGGTCCCGCTCTAGAAGTAGGGGACATCTGTTGCTTCACCTTATTTTGCAGGTACTGTAGGCGGGTCACCACCAGACAGCTCTGCCACAAGATTGGGGGCCTAAATAGGGGAAGGGGAGGAGATTGAGCACGGCAATAGGCAGGCCCAGTTGGGTCCAGAGTGCTACCTCATAGAGGAGGCATCTCCCCTGGAACCGGTCAGAGGGTGAGGCCATTGCCCACCTGAGGTAGACAGACCAGCCACCCCTCTGAACCTTGGGTGGCTGAGTCTTAATATATTAGACAGGCTGGGGGTGCCATAGGCCAACCCAGACCTCTTATAGCAGTCTTGTCCCAGGCAAGGGACACTTTCTTAAGTTGTTTGGCTGACGCTGGGACTAAGTTTTCATTAGTAGCCATAGACGCACCCTCTGGAAAGTTACCAAGTGGACCGAGAGGTCACCCTGCAGATTACTGGGGGTAACTATGTGTGAAAGTGATTACTAAAAACCAGTAGAAGCAGGATAACTTAAGTTGGGAGGTAAAGGCTGCTTGGCTACTTGGGGATAGGATTCAGTGGACTTTCAGTAGCCCAAAATCAGGTCTACACCGATTGACTTTGTTTCAGTACAGTTTATCATTGGATCAGTGTCGTGAGTGGGATTATGGCAGATCGTGATTTGATGGAGCTAAACGGCCATGATGGTGTGGAGGAAATTGATGGGACAGTGGAGATAATCACTAGAGCTGGACGTGTGGGAGTCATTGCTACGTTATACGAGGCGTGACAAAAGAGGATTTTGATTGCCGTGACAGAGCCGGGGGCAGTGGTTTTGGGAAGCCCAGAGGGAGCCCTGGTCTCCAGGACTGAAGCTGCATAGGGGATGTAGAACCTGGAGCAGCGTGTTGCACAGGCGATAGCAGGGACTGCCACCCAGACAGCACATGCCATAAGTGTGCTAGCTGATCAGACGGCATCAGCAGTGCTGCATACTGCCCAGACATCTCAGAGGGCAATTTTGCATTTGGAGGGTCAGACCAGGGAGGCGTTTGGGCGGACTGAGACCGCTATGTCATTGATACAGAGAAACATTACTAGCAATGCTGATAGAATTGCTGAGCTGGAGAATGCATTGGGGCATGAGAGGCAGAGAAATGCAGATACAGAAAGAAGGCTGAGGAGGGAACAGGATGCGACTGTGGAGCGGCTTACTAGGCAGCTCCATGACACTCTATCCAGGATTGATCAGTTGTCCGCGGAACTAACTATAGAGCGGTCGCAAAAGGATTCTCAGCCCCATCAGCAGACTATGCCTAGACCCCAGAACCACCAGTGACAACTACTTACAGCCGACCACCGCATTTGCAGCAGGAGCTGGAAATTGTTGCTGATGCTGGCGATCATACGATGCCCCCTGCAAAGACCAGCCATGCTCCCCGTCCAGGACGACAGAGGTCCAGATCACACTGGTCGAGGTATGCATGTTCTTCCAGTTCCCACACAGACATGACATCATCAAGCGAGTCATCGGAGAGGCACACTCGCAAGGGGATTGAGATCTTTGATGTCCAAATGAAACCCAAGGACCCCACAACATTTTTGGGTAGGACATCTGATGACCCGGAGGTGTGGGTGGGTCAGGTGTCGAATTTTTTTCCATCTGGTGGGAGGATCGCCAGGGAAGCAAGTCGTATACACTTCCATTTTGCTCCAGGGAAATGCACAAACCTGGTGGCAGAGAAAGGTGAAGGCCTAGGAGGATCCAAAGGATTGGCAGTCATTTGCAGAGCAGCTGATCAGCCATTTCCAAAACACCAACAAGGCTGATTCTACGATGGCTGCCCTGATGAACATAAAGCAGAGAAAGGAGGAGTATACACATGATTTCATCTGCCGGTTTGAGGCTGAGCTGAACAAGGTGGATACATATGATGAATCATGGGTGTTGAAGATGTTCATCTGGGGCCTTCCCCAAGACCAGGCAATACTTGTTTCACAGGGAAAGCCTAAGAGGTTGAGTCAGGCTTTTCAGCTGGCCAGGGACGCTGCATTGGCTGCCCAGATGTCGAGGCGCCCAGGATCAAGTGGACGTGTAGAGGGCAGCAGTGGACAGAAGGCCATGGATGAGGCCAAGACAGGCAGCCAGGACAGCCCAGTGGACAAGGATTGGCACCAGCTCCTAATGTTGTGTACTACCAGGCTCAGAATAAAAATGTGCAACAAGGAGGTAATCACAGAAGGGGGCGGGCTGTGAAGCCACCCGTCCCTCCACAGGCTATAGTCGTGGTACGCCAGCCTGTGCCACAACAATCTAGTGGATCTGGACAGAGGGGACAGGGCAGAGGCAATCAGAAGAAGCCCCGGGTAGCAGCGGTAGCTGCCCAGGATGATCTGGGGATGGCTGGTCAGCAAGACCAGGTGATTGCACAGTATGCAGCCGAGCATGGAACCGATGCTTCTCTACATCAGGGGCAGGGAAACTAACTGGCCTCCACTCTGGCCAGTCAGGAGTTAATCAGGGGCAACAGGAACAGGTCATCCAGAGGAACTGTAAGGGGCGCAGAGCCTTGGCGGCAACTCCGGGCCTGTTGGTCCAATTCGGGACCCAAGGAACGGGAAAACTCACAGTTACAAAATGGGCAGAGTGCACCCATATTTATAGGTGCCCGCCCGGGAATCCCAAGGGTCATGCCAGAAATTGGTGAGTCATCCCCAATTCTGGCATGCCCGCCAACTTTGTGTTCGAATTTTGTTATTCCGTCCGCATTGCCTTTGGTCCCAAGGTTCCCACAGCTCTTAAGCCTTTATGCAAACATTCTCAAACTCATTAAGCGCAGCTCCCGCCTGACCCAGAAGCTATCATGTTTCACCAACACGGGGCCTGACGCCCATCTACTAGTAATTCTTTTGAAATGCTGATTGTTGCCCTCACATCCCTCCGGGCCTGTTACGAGGCATCCTCGGCTCGTGTTGTCACCCTGTAGTTACCCGCTCTTCGAATTCTTGCACAAGTTGTCAAGCCCTCGCCAGATTTGCCAGCGGTTCCCAAGTATTCTCGTAGTTATCGTATCCCTTCCACTTGACGAGATACTCTGTTCGGTTGGCTCGTCCAATTCTTCGGGCTCGCTTGTCGATGATTCGCTCGACTTCAAATTCAGCTTGTCCGTCAACCATCATGGGAGGAGGTTGGACACGTTCAGGATGTGCAAACTATCCACAATCATCATGATATGGCCGCAACTTGGACACGTGGAAAACTGGGTGAATCTTTAGTGAAGGGGGCAGCTCCAACTTGTACACCCAGGGAGAAATAACCTCCAGAATCTTCATGGGGCCACAGAATCGCTCAGCGAGCTTACGTACTCTTGAACCTACAGAAATGTGCGTAGTATCCAGCAGCACTCGATCTCCAACGTTGAAGGAAGCCTCTCGTCGGTGTATATCAGCGTATTGCTTCTGATATTCCTATGCCTCTCGAATGGCCTGTTGGGCTCGGGTGGCATCAGTTTGCATCTGAGCTACCATCGTTGTAGCTGACTCATTCTGATGTTCTTCAGTTGCAAAATCTGCAATCGATTCGAGAGGTCCCTGTGGATGCTGCCCCGTCATCAGGAAAAACGGTGACACCTTGGTACTTGCATGTTGAGCAGAGTTGTAGGCATATTCGATGATCAGTAGATGTTCAGCCCAATCCCGCTGGTCGTACGCCACGTAAGCTTGAAGGATCTGCTCCAAAGTTTGAATGGCTCGTTCACTCGCCCCATCCGTCTGTGGATGATGCGCTATTGACGGGTGTAATTTTGTGGATAGATGCTTCCACAGCGCTTTCCAAAAGTTCCCCATGAATCGGGGGTCTCTGTCACTGACGATCTGTTTTGGTAGTCCAAAATTCCTGAAGACTTGCTCCACAAATATCCATGCCAATTGTGGTGCTGTCACCGTTATCGTTGTTGGTGCAAACCGGACCATCTTCGTGAAGCAAACTGTGAAGACTACGGCTGCATCATACCCCTCCGGCGTCTCCGGCAGATAGGTCACTAAGTCCATGGTGATGTGTGTCCATTTCCCGTCTGGTGCTGGGAGCGGGTGTAGTAATCCTCGTGGTAGTTGCGTCTCTACTTTGGTCCTCTGACATACGTCACATGTGCGAACATATTCGCGTGCATCGCTGGTCATCCCCGACCAGGTGAAGTGTCGATCGAGTCGCTCTATGGTTCTTGCTCTTCCCAAATGTCCAGCCACGGGTGCATCATGAGCTTCTCGGAGTAGCATGGTTCTCAGTTCTGTGTTATTCGGCACCACTATTTTCCATTGTCCATCTCTCTGCTTCCTCCATAAGAGGCGGTTCGCAAACTTATGATTCCCGTTTTCTTGCCTCGCCTCCGTTCGAGCCGTAGCTAGGTCTGGATCTTCATGCAATGCGGATGCATACAAATGCAGGAAGTCTCGGTGCCTCATGTCATACCATGCTGTTGATGTGCTCCTAGTGAGTGCGTTAGCTTCTTGACTGATGTCTATCCCACCAGAGTCGTCACTGACATCCTCCGGACCTGGTCTTTGTGATAGGGCGTCAGCAGCTCCGTTGCAGCTCACCTTCCAATAGCATATTTCGAAGTTGTAGTCTTGCAGAAATTCGCTCCATCGTGCCTGGCGTCGGGACAAATTCTTTTGTGTTTGTATGTGTCTTATCGTCTGATGGTCGGTGTGCAACTGAAATCGTCGCCCCTCCAAGAGATGTCGCCAGCTCCTTAAAGCATGAATAACGGCCAACATTTCCTTGTCGTAGGTGTGGTAGCGCATCTCGGCCTGCCCGAGTCATTGCGATAAGTACTCGACCGGTTGTAATCCTCCTCCTTGGTCTTGCATCAAAACTGCTCCCGTGGCATAGTCGCTTGCGTCGGTCATGACGACAAACGGCAATTCGTCATTTGGCAAAAGTAGTAATGGAGCTTGGGTCAGTCTGTCCTTCAAAGTTTGAAATGCTATCTCTTGCGCTTCCCCCCAAACGCACGGCTCACGCAGCCTGGTGAGGTCCGTCATCGGTCTGGCCACGGAAGCGAACTTTGGCATGAATCGTCGGTAGAAGTTTGCTAATCCAAGGAAGGCTCTGACGTGATGGACATTCCGTGGTGTTGGCCACTCTTGCACCAACTGAATCTTGGTGTTGTCTGGCCGGGCACCACCCTTCCCAACCACCACTCCTAGAAACTCCATTTCGTCACAGGCAAAGTTGCACTTGTGTGGCCTCACCACCAATCCATGATCTCGTAGCCTTCTCATGACCAGCCGCAGATGCTTGAGATGCTCCTCTATGTTTTTACTGAACACCAGTATATCGTCCAAGCAGATGACCAGGAAATCATCTGCAACGTCACCGAAGACCTGGTTCATGTAGCGTTGAAAGGAGCTTGGAGCGTTGCATAATCCAAATGGCATTACCAAGAATTCGTAGCTTCCATGATGTGTGACGAACGCGGTCTTAGGGATGTCCTCTTCTCTTATCCGTATCTGATGATAGCCAGACCGTAGGTCCATCTTGTTGAAGACAGTTGCCCCCACCAGTCTGGCCATCAGGTCGCCTGTGAGGGCAGCCTTGTACATTAGGACAGAAGGGGAAGTTCACCTGTATATTAACCTGGGCGGTACTGTATATTAGCATGGGAAACATTGTATAATAGCTCACGGGAAACGGGTTCTAATGCGGGATAGTACTTAGCCATTTCATTCAATGAACGGGGCGTGGAGTGCACGCCGCAGCTGGCCGTTAGGAGCCAAAGCTAGATGTTGGGTTTACTAAGGATAACTGGACTGGGTGATGATGAAATGGACAAAGGGAAAGAGTGCCGTATTGGTCAATACGGTAGAGAGAGGCGCTGGGTGACCACGGGTCGGTAGAAACGAACGGACACGAAGTTGGGGGTTTGAATTATGAAACTGGGCGGGCATGCCAGAATCTGGGTGACTCACCCAATTCTGGCATGACCCTTGGACTGCCTTGGACATGGGGTATATAAACGGGAACACCGGAACACTTCTGTAATCGAAACCTTGCCGTTCAAGTTCGTTTCCGACTGGACCCCGACTCGAACGGGTAACGGGCCAAGCCCCGACCAGCCAAGGAGGGTTGCCACCCCTTACAACTGGTTTCGGAGCCAGCGGAGCGCCCAAGCTGCGGCGGCGCTTCGTTCTGACCGACCCACGACCTGAGGCGGCGGGACCCCAAGGCCCAAGGGAAGCTTGGACTCCGACTGAAGAGCGGCGCAGCTGGACGTCTGGAAGTCGTCAGCTGTGTCGGAAGCTCGAAAGAGAAGAGCCGACGAGTGCCGCTGTGCGCCGGAGTGCGACAGCGAAGAGGCCTGCCCCGAGGGCGACGACAACCGTTCCGTTGTGCGCCGGAGAGCGACAACGAGGAGACCGCACCAAGGGCAGTGAGGGTTGGACGTCACGAAGACGTCACCCGTGAAGGTCTGCCCCGAGGGCGAATCAGGAAAGGAGAGATTTCGAAGACGGGCCTGCCGGCGCCAGGGAGCCATTCGCTGAAAGAGACGTCAGCAAGGTGGGCCGTCCAAGCGTGACGACTGGAAGGGAGTGAGAACCAAGGAAAATCAGTGCTGGGACGTCAAGTGACGACTCGAGGCGGGAAACGACGTGAAGACGTCGGTCGACGACTGACCCGCGGAATACTTCCAAAGAAACGGCCAGACAGGACCAAACAACATGAGCCAGCAGGGGAGCGTACAGAGCCGGTCCCCGAGTCCGTCACAAGCCTCGCCCGACCAGTTACAAGCAGCCATCGAGCAAGTACTGGGCGACCGGTGGAATCAACTGGCACGACACGTCGAGGTGCAACAAAGCGAGATAAACCAACGAATCCAGAACCAGCTGGACGAGGCAGTGGCAGCTGCCGCCTCCCTGGCTGATGCTAGGACACGCCCACAGCCTGAACGACCGGCCCAGTTGATTGTCAAGCCTACTAAGCCACCTACGTACGAGGGAGCACGTCAGGGGACGTTCACTCAGTGGGCGTTCCAGGTCAAGCAATATCTACGACTGATGAACGTTCACGACGAAGCCTACTGCGTGGAGGTTGCGGCCAGCCAATTCCGAGGGACAGCTGGCCTGTGGTGGCAGAATCTTGTACAAGCGCATGGAGTAGGAGCAATTCGAACGTGGCAAGAGTTTGTCAATGCTGCGGAGGGACAGTTCGGGGTAGCCAACGACCGTCAGAAGGCGCGAGACGAGCTGGCGAGGCTCGCCCAGAAAACTAGCGTGGAGGACTACACCGGAAAATTTATGGACCTAAAAACGCGAATTCCAGACATCAGCGACGACGAGTGTCTGGACCGTTATAAACGAGGACTGAAGCCAGCCGTACGACTGGACGTGGAGAGGGCCAACCCACTAAATCTACAGCAAGCCATGAGTCATGCGCTGAAGGCGGATGATATTTTATTCCGCATCAATGGAGCTACCCGAAATACAGCCAACCCCCCTGTACACCGACCGCTTCCTCGACCGATACCACGAGCAGGACCAACACCCATGGAGGTCGACACGTTGCAGCGAGGAGGGCCTCAAGAAATTCAGTGCCACCGGTGCAGGGGTTATGGGCACTATGCGAAAGATTGTGCCACAAGACAGCGACCTGGCGAGCGATTTGGAGCATCAAAAGGTGAAGGACGTCGCGGTGGCAAGAGGCGTCACACCGTGACGAATTTGGAGCGCGCAGAAGGGGAGATACAAGACCGGGAGTATTGTGGAAACGCCAGCCATCTCCCCAAAGCGAGAACTACGCTGCCATGCTTTAAGGCCAAAATACAAGGAAGACTAGGGCTTGCCCTACTTGACACCGGGGCCACTACAAACTTTGTCAACCGTGCTTTCCTCGAGGAACAACCGGAAGATGAGAGAAGGAATGACTCGACCACCATCTGCTTGGCAGACGGGACGGCTCGAGGACGGTGCCAAGCCCACCAAAGCCTCACGGTCGAGTTGGGACCATCCGTTACCACAGTAAGAGCAATCGAGATTGAGCTGCTGCATTTTGACGCCATCCTGGGCATACCATGGCTGCTTCAGGCCCGACCTACATTCGATTGGGATGAGAAGGCAATAATATTGAATGACGAGAGAGTGTGGCCAATCCATCAAGTACCCAGAGAGAAGCTGCCTGACGACCGGGCGCGAGCCAAGAATGAGGAAACACAGAGCGAGGAAGAGGACAGCGAGAGCGAAGGTGGAGACGTCACCACAATGGAAGACACAACGGCCAAGCAGCGGGAAGCGAGTTTCGACCCCAGAGAACGACTAATACGGTGCGTTCAGCAGCGAATGGGTCAGGAAAGTGACCACGAGCATCCAGAAGGGGACCCGTGTGAAGGGGAAGGTTGCAAA